>CATIWR010086665.1:0-32721 GCA_949677035.1 Omphalea diandra | reverse complement strand
ATCCTCTAACTTGAGGTGAGCCTTCCTAATGTAACAATGGATGTTGATATGCCCATATTTCATACAATAGTGACATTAGAGTTTAGACTTGTTAGCCTTTCTCCTTTGCACATATTTAGTATGAGTAAGGGGCCTTCTCATACCATGGTCATGTGAATGCATGCATGAACATGTATGATGAGTAGAAGAAGAGGATTTTTTATGGGATGACCATGCTTTTTGTTATATATGTAAGCATGGTTGGCTCTTTGAGTCTTAGCTCTAGAGCCTTGGGGAGCCTTCCCTTTGCCCTTAGGCTTATGAAGCTTAGTGCTATAAGCACTTTTCTTCCCAATTACCTCAATGCTTGAGGTTTGAGGTTGTGAAGCTCTAACAAATGTAGTTGTAGAAGATGAGGAAGTTCCATTAAAACCTAGACCATGCGTAATTAAAGGTGGTCTTTGTGACACAATAAAAGTGTCTAAAGCCTCTTTTCCTTTATGGAATTTGGAGATTGAGCTTTTAAGCTCAATGACTTCTCCTTTAAGAGTGTCATTCTCCTTTCTAAGTGAGGCTAAGGAAGAAGATGATATAGATAATTTTTCAATAGATTTCTTGAGTTCTTCATTAGAAGTCCTCAATTCATTTACAAGCTCATTTAAAGACTTGTATTCATCTTCTAATTTGGAGCACTTCTTCCTATAGGTTTTAATTTGTGACTTATATTTGTCATACTTCATAGTTAGAGCTTCTAAAAGCTCTTCATCTATATCATCTGCCTCATAATCATAATTAGAGTGGGAAGATGCACTTACCTATTGTGAAGAGTCCCCTAGTGCCATGAAGCATATGTTGGCCACCTCTCCTTCTTCCTCTTCTTCACTTGAGTTGTCATCCCAAGTGGCCGAGAAACTTTTCTTCTTCTTCTCCTTGTCCCATCTCTTCATTTTCTTTAGCTTGGGATAATCATGCTTAATGTGGCCTTGTTTGCCACACTCATAACAAGTGACTTCATTTGATTTCTCTCTAGGATTAGGAGTTGTCTTCTTGAAGCTTATTCTTTCTTTTCTCCTTCTAATTAACTCTTTGGTCCTTTTTGAGAGCATTGCTAGCTCTTATTCTTCATTGTCACTTTTTTCATCACTAGAGGTAGTTTCCACCTCCTTCTCCTTTATTGAGGATTTGAGTGCCAAGGTTCTATTTTCAAGTTTTTCAGATTTTTCTTCTTGACTCCTTATTTTCTTCATATCCTCATCTTTTTTTAAGGCAAACTCATGAGTTAAGAGTTTTCCTATCAAGACATTTGTTTGCACCTCCCCTATTTCTGGATTGGATTCTTGAATACTGCACACTCTAGCACCAAACTTTTCAAGATGCAAAGATTTCAAAATTTTAGAGTTTACCTCATGATTTGTGAGAATCCTACCAAACTTCTTCATGTTGGTGACGATAGCTAGGAGTCTGTTGGTCATGTCGGTGATGCTCTCATTCTCCTTCATCATGAACAACTCTCACTCCGTTATATACATTTCTAGTCGGCTAGATTTCACCAACGTGGTGCTTTCGTGATAGTTCTATAATGCTTTCCATATCCCATGGGCTGTTTGGCAATGTTGTAATATTCCAATCTCTTCTCTTGAAAGAGAGCTTAGAAGAATTGTCATGGCTCTCTTGTTCTTGCCATTTGATCTTCTATGTGCTTCAACCCACTCTACTCTTGGAATGAGTTCTTCACTTCCATCCACTACCTTGGTAGGTGGCTTCCATTCTTTGACTACAACATCCCAGAGATCCACAATATCTGTATCAAGGTAAATTTCCATCTTATACTTCCGGCGAGTATAGTCAGCTCCATCAAAGTAGGGTTTGAGGTGTGTGTGGATTCCTTCTTGTGCCATGATCTTTATTCACCCAATGAAGGTTTGATTGTGAAACCTTGCTCTGATACCACTTGTTGGCCCTTAGCACCAAGAAGGAGGGTTGAATTAGTGTATAAAAATTAAAATAAAAAAAGTAGAAGAAGATTGAAGGACACGATTTATAGTGGTTCGGGTAAAATTGACCCTACGTCCTCTCCCCAATTCTTAGTAATTGGGTATTTCGCTAACTATCAATGGTGTTTCCAAGCTAACATCAAACTTTTACACTTGTGTTTTCTAAGGCTCACACAATAACCTTTACACTTGTATTTTAAAGGCTCACACAACAACCTTTACACTTGTGTTTTTCAGGCTCACACAATAACCTCTCTAGAGTGTTTTAATAGGCTAACACTACAACTTTTATAAATGGTGTTTATGCTCACACCAAACAATCACTAAAAGACAAGAAATGAATGAGTAGCAAAATTACAAGAGTTTAGGTTACAAATTAATGAATTCTCTTGCATTTACATCTATTTGGTGAGGTATTTATAGCCTCTACCCACCAAAGAGACGTTGCAATAAAACTGGTACAAGATCTTCAAAGTGTGCTACATAGATTTTTGCATTAAATGTTTGACAGTCTTAATTCACAGTCGCTACTACTCATTCGTGATCGCGAAATCTAAATTCCTTAAGGAAAACCCCATTTGTGTCTAACGGCTAGTCCACATGGCAGCTTTTGATTAGTTTACCAAGAAAATGTAGTCGTTGCCTTTCACTTACTTTCAGAAGTTGCAGTCGCGAGCTTTCTTGTACAGGTTGATATAGAAGGACGTGAATTCGTCTGCCAAAGAAGGTCATCTTCTTCCTCATTATTTGCGGTCGCTACCAACAAGATGTCTCTGTGAAATTTAACTTTCAACGGTCTGTTGGGACACTTGTCATGTTGTGGTTGTGGATTTGCTTCCCTTTTGAGTTACTTCAAAATTCGCAATCGCGACTAGGGCGTGACACACATCGCGAATTCGTCTGCCAATTTTGGATTCCATTATTTGGATGAATCGTGGCTGAGAATGGCTCCGCAATTTCACCTACCTGACTTCTTACAAGTCTTCTAATGGATCGCGGTCGCGAATCCAACGTAGCAGTCGCGATTTAGAAGACACTTTACATATTTTGAAGATTTTGAGCTATATCCAACTTCCAACTTAGAAAATAACTAAAGGTTGCAAACAACACTAATTTGAAACATTAGACATGATCAATCTCCTTTGTCAAGATTAAAAGAGGTCCAAGACTTGGGGTTAACTACCCTAGTCCAACAAAACATACATGAATGCAAGAGAATTTCATTAATTATAGTCAAACTCATGCAAATTTGCTTTACAACTTCTTATTATTTGATTGTGAGTTCTTGTTGTTTGGTGTAAGTATTAAACATCATTGTAATTGGGTTGAGAGTTAGCCTAGCTATCAAAACTCTTATTTTAGGTTAAAGTGTGAGTTAGTGTAAACCACTTGAGTTAAGTTTCGTGTGAACCTTGAAATACAAATTGTAGGGTTGTGTGTGAGCCATAAAAACACATTGTACAAGTTCAGTGTGAGCTTGGAAACACTATTTTAAGTTGAGTGAAATACCCAATTGTAAAGAATTGAGGAGTGGACGTATGATTTGTTAACACCTGAACCACTATAAATATCTCGTGTTAATTATTTCTACTCTTTCTTCATCATGTAAACACCTCACATTCCCTCCAAATTTTTAAGTTTCCAATCAATTCAACCCCCCTTCTTAATGTTTAAGGGCCAACATGTGTGAACACAGAACTTAGAGATTCTCGAATTGGATTGAATAATCAAATTAGACCTAACCAAAACTGAAAATTCTCGATTTGAATAGTAAAATACCCATACCAAATTACATCAATTTTTTAAATGGGACTATACGAGATTTTTTATATTGTTGGATTGAGAATCAGACTAAATCATATTGTATATCTCTCTCATTATACATACATACATGCATACATACGTACGTACATATATATATATATATATATATATATATATATATGACAGCTTTAATTCACTATCATAAAAATAAAAAAAAAATGTGACAACTTTTATTGTCATTTAAACTATATATTAGTAATATTATTGTCATTGATACATATCATGATAAGATGTTATTGTCTCTAAATTAAATTTTAATAACAAGCTTAATTATCATGCATTCTAAATTTAGATTTTATAATAATTTTTATTATTAGAATTAGAATAATTATGGAGTATTATCATCATAAATCTTTCAAGCAAGAAAGTTTCTAATAATAAAAGAATCAATAATCTATGCTGCTTTAATTTTCATACTAAAAAAGAAAAATTATTATTATTAAATAATATCATTATTAAATATTTTAAAAATTATGGCCATGTAATATTTTTAATCACTTTAATTATGTTGTTAAGTGAGCAAAATAGTGATCCCAGGTAATTGTAAATCCTAAGGTCACGAGCATATTACAAAAATAGTTAAGTTGAAATTCACTCTCAGATAATAGCATTGGCAACACTAGCAATTTTTTTTGCCACAAATCAGTACATTCTTTCCCAATGGGGCCGGTAATAGTAGATCATCGCAAATTATATCATGAATTCGGGTTTATGTTGCTTTATTGACCCAAATTTACATGTACATTTAGTTTTAACTGTATATACATTGATATTGAAATGTATGTATATTAATATTAAATTATATGTACATTAAAATAAATATAAATTAATTATTAACTGCATATATATTAATCCTTAACTATATATATATTAATCCTTAACAACATGTATATTTAGGTCCATAACACAATATGGACTTAGATCCAGAATATACACACCCGCAGATCATACAATCATTCAAACAATAGTAAGATCAACACCTTGAAACTAAATAAAACAAATATTAAGAAAGACTTGAAAAACATAAGCCACATAAAATTCCTTTGAAAGAACTGTCCATAAAAATTTCATAATTATAAATCTCATCTTCAATATAAGTGCCTCCTTCAACAAGCAACAGGCCGGATATGTTGTTCGATATTGACAACACAAGTTTCAAAAACACAGCCCCTAAGAAAAGACAAGTTTATTGGATATTTATGTCTGTTAGCTAGTTTTAGCTTGCAAATAAGGAGAAAACATTGAATTCAAAGCCAGTGACAGCACCAAAAATGCATTCCATTTGTAAATTTACAGGAAAGTGCCATACTCATGCATATGTGCAGCACTCAAAAAACAAAGCTTCCTACCACTATTTTTGTACTGAGAACTAATGTTAACATGAAGTCATCATTCAATTGATTGATGATAGGTATAAAAAAATCCAATTTCATTTATAACTCTTCCAATGAGTTTAGCCGACACAAACATACCTCCAGCATTGGGAAATCTCTCCCACTTGGCTGAATTGCAGATGGGTGGCAACTTATTTTCTGGTGAAATTCCTCCATAGTTAGGTTCTCTTTCAAGCTTGCAGATTGCAATGAATCTCAATAACACTGGAAGCATACCACCAGAGCTTGGTAATCATAATTTATTGGAATTCCTCCTGCTCAATAATAATCATTTGATTAGCGAAATTCCGAATACATTTGAAAATCTGTCAAGTTTATTAGGCTGCAACTTTTCATATAATAACCTTACTGGACCCTTACCTCCTGTACCCCGATTTTAGAACATGGCAGACAGCAGGTTCCTTGGAAACAACAGGTTTTGTGGTTTTCATCTTGGCTATTGCAATGGAGATAATAAGTTAACAGTCCATGAAAACTCATGCATGTGATTGAGAGATACAAGCCGATGAGATTTGGCTTAAGGCATGGAATTCATGATTAAATAGTTAAACAGTGACTCTTTTAACATAAATAAGAATTCCTTAGTGAGGCTAGAATATTAGAAAGTCAGACCAAATTAACAAAAAAGTGTGAGAACAAACCATATATTGAATAAGCCATCCAATTCTAGTCTTTGAACTCTACCCAACAGCTCAACTTGCAAAATTCCACCTATTCTAAGATGAGACTCTGAAAGCATGAATTTCTGCAAGCGATTCTCCTGTTCAATTAAAAGCCGTAAGCAAATTAAAAATATCCTATCAAGAATTTAACCATGAGATGGACTTGCAAATGATAACAGCTCATTTGTCAACTCCCTGTGGGCATGCTTCCAGATATTTGAAGGCATTCCAGCACTTCGCATCTTTCTTTCCTTTTTTTTTCCGAAGAAAAAGAGAGGAGGGAATTCAATAAAGAAGTGAAAAATATTTGAAAATAAGATATATTACATTTTAAAAGAATAGTTATCCTCAATTATAACTAAAAAATTATCTTTTGATTTAAAAAATTTATCTGGAGTAAAAAATTATAATTAATGACAAGTTTTTATTAGTAATCACAAATTTTTCTTAAAAATCGTGATAATTTATTTGTATTGCATAATTTTTCTCTTTTAAAAAGGTTTTAGAGTGGCAATTTACACTTGTCATACATATAAAATATAATGTGACATTTATATATTATCCCTATTTATAAATTATTTACAATGATAAATTAATTATTGTTAGTCTTTTTTTCTTATTTAAAATTTTATTCAATATAGTTAATTTGAAATAAATCCTTCCAAGGCGGTAGGAATGTATTTGCTTCTTCAAAAATGAAAAATTTAGAACAGTGAAACTCGAATAGAGATTAAAAAAATAAATTAGATGGACAAAATGTCAAAATTAATTTTTTTTTAAAAAAATAGTTATCTTAAAAAAAAATTGGTGATAAGTTTTAATTGATTGCCTTTTTTAAAAAAAATTAATTTGAGAGAATAAATGCAACGCCATTTTCATTTTTCATGATAGAGTAACAATTTTAAACTTGTCACATATGTGATAGGTCACAGTATTTATCATATCTAGCTTAAGTATTTTAATCAGTGACAATTTTTCTAAGATTATCTCTAAATCTTTAAATTTTTGTTACAAATATTTTTTTTTCTTATTGCAAATATAATCATTTACTTAAATATTATAACTACTCAAAATTAAAAATTGTTGTAACAAATTGAATACTATCAATGACAAGAAAATCTATGACAGTAAAAAAGGTCTAATAAAATAAGAGATTTGTAATACGACTGGTCATTGATGGTGACCAAACAGTTTGAAAATGATTAATCATAGCTTAAGGATGACTAAATTAGTATTCCTTGAAAAATAAATGTAGAGACTGGTCAGCAATGACAAACTTATAACATAGAAAAAAAAATCATAGCTAGGATGATCGGGTTGGATTTAGGATCAATTATTTAAAATTATTTGAAATAGGATAAAAAAATCAAATATTTAAAAAATGAAAAAAATCGATATCAGAGTGAATGAAAAAATATCCATCTTAAATTGAATTTATTAAAAAGTAGGTCCAATTTAGATATTGATTGATTCGATTCAATTTAAGTATTCAAATATTTTGAACCTTTTTTAAAAGTTAAATTTACAAAAAAATACAATTTCTATATATGTGTTTGTCAGTTAGATATTTTTTGATGTAATTAATCAGTTTGATTTGATATATCATAGATTAATGCTCACTCCTAATTATAGCCATCTTTCCTTTTCATCAATCTTTCTAAGGTTCCCTATCTCATTTTTTCATCTTTTTGCATCACCATTAGTTAAATTGCCAACAATAATTTTATAATTTCATTATTTTTATTTATTTTTTATTTTAATAAATATAAATTTATATTTATTTTATAGATTTATATAATTTTATTTTTTTAATTTTAATGAAAATTTTTAGCTTTTCATTGATAAAATATGATTTCTCTTATATGAATTCTATTGGCATGATTAATTTGCAATGTGATCATTTTATTTTTATAGCAATTTAGCTAAATTTATTTAAAGATAAAAATATCAAGTATGATTTAATATAATCATTGAGTAGAACGTACATTTTACTATTATACTAAATTTGATACTCTATAAATATAGTTATATTTCCGCACAACAAAGTCTTTGCATTTCAAGCCAAATTCAATATATTTAATTAGTGCCAATATAAATTATTATAGATTGCAAGTTTTCATTTTTTTATTTATTATTCATAATTTACACTTGATATTCATAAATGAGAATTATTATATTCCATTTAAAAAATACATTGTTATAATATGGTAATTAATCAAAATGACTGCCTATGATAACAATTGCCCGACATAACAAGTTAATTTCCTAAATTATCTTAGTTCTTTTTTAATGGAGTTAGATAGGATAGCTAGTTAAATTTGGCATATTACATTAAAAAAAATATATAAAAAAATCTTAAACTCGTGGTAGGCAGAATGATTATAATAATAAATTTTAAATAAATTTAATATTCTTTAATTAAATAATTATTTGAATGATTAATGATTATTTTATTAAAATTATTCACAAATAAATAAAATAATAAAATAAAAATTTTAAACTTTATAATTATATGTGGAGGTAGTTATAATAAAAGATTGCCTATTAATTTATACTTTCAATCTAATGTGACACAATTTTAAGAGAAATTTTATTAAATTTGAATCAATCAAATAAATAATATTAAGTATTTCATAATCAAAAATAAAATTAATAAATAATTATAATATATATATATATGAGAAAATTATATAAAAAAAAGATGGTCTATTCATTCATTATTGTCTATTGATTAATATTTTCAATTTTGTGTAATATAATTTTAAGAGAATTTGTTAAACCTGAATGAAGTAATTTTGCATAATTTATTACATCATCACTAACCTTTATATACTCAAAATTTTGAACAATCAATTAAATTAATTTAAATCTTAACTTCTTGTTTAAAATTATTATTTTTTAGATATTTTAATTTCTTGTTTAGAAGTTGTTTGGAATATTTAATTTTAAAATTTTTCTAATTTTTTATTCAAAAATTTTTGTTATATGACCTTAGCTTCTATTTAGAATTTTTACTTTTTGGATTATTTTAAGTTCTTATTTAGAAGGTTTTTTATATGATAATTAATTTTTTAATTTCCTATTTAGAATTTTTGTATGACAGTTTTTTATAACATAATATAAAATAATGACATATAACTACATTATATACAATTATTTTATAAATGACAAACAATCATTTAAAATTAGTTCTAAGATTGAAATTAATAATATATATTGAAAACATAACCTATGCATATTTGAATTTTAATATTTAATTCAAAATCTCCAAGTGCCCTAATCTGTTTATTGTGTAATAATCCATTCTTATATTTATATGCCAAACAAACAATTTGTATATGCTACACAATTATCCAATCCAAACCTACTTTTCTTAATAGAAACTAGTTTATAATATGCATGTTGTCCTCTGTATTTGATATATTATTAAACTAATTTATGAATATTAATCAAATTAAAATATTATTTATTTTTAAAATAAATAAGAAGAGTTAATTACTTATATGTCAACTAACTAATGCTTCGTGCAGTAGGATATAATAATAAATTTTAAATAAATTTAATATTTTTTCCATAAAATAATTAACTAATTAAATGAATAAGATTAATATATAAGAAATAATTAAAATTTATTATTATTTTGTAAAAAATTATTATTTACTTAAATCTTTCAAGTAAATAAAATAATAAAAAATATAATTATAATTAAATTAATATAATAAATTTAATAATAATATAATTTTTCAATAAAAAGTAAGAAAATTTTTTCACTTTTTTGTTGGTCATTATTTTAATCTTTCTAGTCCTTTCATATTTTTTCTTATATATAGAAAATTAAATACTTATTATTATGAATGTGAAAATTTTGTTATATTATTAAACTTTAAAATTATTTTTATGCCAAAATTTTTCTATATTATTAAATTTTTATATTTTCTTAATTAATTGAGAAAATTAAATATTTAATTGTAGTTAATTTGTCATATGATAAAAGTAAAATATATTATATTATATTTTCGCTTATTAAAAATATTATGTTGCTAATAATATAATTGCTTGACAAATGATAAATATTCATCTTTATTAGCTAATTTATCGTATAACAAAACAAAATATATCATATTGCTACTTATTAAACATACTATATTGTTAATATATTTGCTTGATAAAATGGTAAACACTAGTCTAAAATTAAATTTTTAGTTGCTAATTCATATATTGCACGAACTACAAGGTAAAAATTTCATAAAATTAATAAATAATTTGCATTTTGTATAATATGATTATAATAATAAATTTTAAATTTATTTTTAAAAATTAATTAATTAAAATAAATATATAAATAATAATAAAATTATTATTATTTTGTAATACTATCATCTAATTAGATTTTAAAGTAAATAAAATACTAAGATAAAAGAATATAATTAATTCAGTATAATGAATTTTAATAATAAATTTTAACAAAAATAAAAAATTCATAATTTTATTTTCTAAAAAAATTGTTGTATTTTTTTAGTTTTTAAAATTTTTTCTTATTACATAGAAAAGTAAATATTTATTAATGTTAAAATTCTAAAGAGGACTAATATGAAAATTTTTTTCTTATATTATCAAATTTTCTAAATTGATTTTACAAGAAAAATTTTCTATATATTAAACCGTGAAGAATTTTTTATATTATAAAAATTTGTAAATTATTTTTATGTGAAAATCTCATTATATTATTCAAATTTTTATATTTTTTATATAATTTAGAAAATATATACTTAACTATTAACTAACCTACTACATAGTAAAATAAAAATATACTCTCTTTGTCCCATAAAGATAGTCCACTTTTTTTTTTTTAAATACAAATCAAGAAAATATTGTTTACATAGTTAAATAAGTTACACATAGTTAAATTAGTTAACTTTATGGGTATTTTACCAATATATCCCCATGTTATCATTAAATAGATAAGCATGTATATTAATCAAGTATTTTCTTGGAATTAATCATCCTTAATAAATTTGAAAACAATAAAGTATTTTCTTGGAATTAAGGAGCATTTTCTTAGAATTAATCACTTGTTAAATAGATAAGTATGAATATTTAGTGCTTTAAGAATAATTAGATAGTTTTTCTTGTTTTTAAGTAGTTGATTACAAGAAAATAAATAAGGGCATACTAGCAACTAAATAGTTTAACATATGCTAAAAAAGGAAAGTGGACTATCTTTGTGGGACAAAGGAAGTATTATATTATCACTTGTCAAAATATTATGTTACCAGTAAAATTGTTTGGCAAATGGTGAACACTCTTCTAAAACTGAGTTAGAAACCACAATTAATTATTTACTAAAAATGAACTTTAGTATTGTGTGATATGATTGTAATAGTAAATTTAAATAAATTTGATATTTATTCTCTTAATTAATTATTTGAATTATTAAAATAAATATAAATAATAATTATTATCCATGAGTTTTTTTAAAGGGCTATCACTGGCTACAGGCTTATCAGCTTTTATAATGCATGAGGCTAATTAGCTCGATACATATCTTAGTAGTGTTAAATAGTTAAATAACAAGACTGAAAATATGAAAAGAAGGGTGAAGACTGCTTAAATTGATTGAATGAGGGAAGTGCAATGGTTGAAAGCATACTTGAGCCTTATTACAATAAGGAATGTCTAAGGCTATTTTTAGATAAAGTGTTTCTTGGGATTATCCATGTTCCATGTTCAAGGAATAGGCTTCACATTCATGGCTTCTAACTTGTAAGTTGTAGGCCCAACAATCTTGGCAACTTTGAAAGCTCTTTCCCAATTAGCATCAAGCTTTCAAATTCTAGAACCACCTTTAGTTGCATCAACTCTTTTAAGGACAAGTCTTCTACCTTGAGGGTTTGGTGCCTCACTCTTTTGTTATGGAACCGAACTACTTTTTATTGATATGTAGTAGTCCAAATGGCAGCAACATCTTGTTTTTCAATAAAAAAAGTCAAAGTTTTTCTTAATAAAAAAGTCGAGGTTAAGGCATAGTTTGAACTCTTTATACTTAGGATAATGATGAAGCACTCAATAAGAAGAGATACCAATCTACACATGGATTACTGCATCAGTCCTGTATACTAAGAAAATGGTGTTTGGTTTATTGTAGTTCTTAAAGCCATGCAAAAGGCCTATAAGATGTGGTTAAGTCAATCGACCCATTTACTATGGGCATCTTCTATTAATTTCTTAAGTCCTTGTAAGAGGATCTTATTGGTTACTTCGATCATACCATTTGTCTAAGGGTGCAACATCGAGGTGAATCATAAATCAATAGCTAGGTCAATACAATACGACCTGAACTACTCATAGTTAAATTGCTTCATATTATTAGTGATGACTAAGGATACTAAACTATTATATCACATGTTTCTTGAAAAATTCAAGTATCTTTACTAATGTGATAGTAGCAAAAGCCTTAGCCTCATGCCATTTGGAGAAGTGATTAGTAGTGACTACCATTAACTTTTTCTATCCATGTGCATATGAAAACAGATAGAGGATATCAACTTCCTATTGAGAAAAAGCCAAACTGAGCTAATGAGCTACTAATTGACCAAGGACTGTCAATTGATTGAGTTTTGTCCTTAATAGGTATCATATGTTTACATAAGCTTTTTTGCATCCTTGAATGTAAAGGGCAAAAAATACCTGAATAACACTATTTTTATGCTAAGGTAGTGCCTACTCCTTAGCCTTCAAAAATGCCTTCATGGATTTCTATGAAAACATAATTTCCTTTTTCAAGCAAGACACACTTGAGCTAAAGTTGACTGTAGGGTCGTTTATGTAAGATGACATCTTCTTTTGAATAATCAGTAGCCATGTTGATAATGGTTTGAGCCTCCTTGGAGTCTGCAGGGAGCCATCCATATTTTAAATACTTGATAAAACAGCTCATTTGGTTATCTTCTTCGGCAATGACTATCACACGAGCCATTTAAAGGCTATTAGGTTGATCTCTCTCTTTTGAAAAGATTACATCGAGCAAAATAGTCTGAAGGGAGGCAACTAACTTTGCTAGTAAGCCTGCATCTTCATTGCCAACTTAGGAGATTTGTTTCAAGCTCAAGCTCTCCCCTTTTATCTTAATATTGAATAGCAAATGCCTAGCATGCTCTACATATTTAAGCATAGTGAAGTATTTAATAACATAGTTGCCTAATAACTATTGAACTACAATTATAGTCACTATGTATAGAAACATGCTTGGTCCAAACTTCTTATGCTAGTTGTAGCTCGATTATTAAGGCTTCGTGTTCTACAACATTTTTAATAACTTAAAAATTTAATCACTAAATGTACCTAATGGTGATTCAATTTAGATTTTGAAGAATAATGCTAGCTCTCACCCTATTTATACTAAAATCACCATTAAGAAATAGTTTCTCTTCTTTTATATTAGAGATGACACCATATTATGATGTTGAACTTATCAATTTGACCACAAAATTAGCTAGCATTTGAGCCTTTAATGTCTATCTTGACTCATATTTGATATTAAACTCATATAACTAAATTGTCCACTTAATTATTGATCCTAAGATTTTCCTTTTTTAAAGTATATTTTGCAGAGGTTAATTTATATGAACAATAATGGTATGAGCTTGAAAATATTACCTAAGCTAACTAATGCATAGGCTAATTTTTTAAGCATCAGGCAATTTAGCTCAGCCACCTTCAAGACTTTGCTAACATAATAGATTGGCATTTGCATTCCATCTCCCACCCTAATCAAGACTAAGGCAAATGTTTCCTTAGTGGCAGCTAGGTACATGAATAGTGGCTCATCTTGCTTTAGATTACTTAGAAGTGGGGGTAAGGGGTAAGCTAAGGAATATTTTTAACTCTTCAAAGGCTTTTGACACTTTTTTTTAGGAGAAGTTCTTAAGGTTTCTTAGAAATTTAAAGAATGACAAGTAATACTAAGATGAGCATGACATAAATCTATCTAACGTAGTGATCCTTCTATTGAGCTTTTAAACATTATTGATGGACTTCAAAGGTTACATATCTAGGATGGCTTGAATTTTGGTTTGATTTGCTTTAATGCATCATTAGGAAATCATAAAGCCCAAGAAATTCCTAGCTCGGACTCTGGAGGCACACTTCTTCGCATTGACCTTCATGTTGCACTTATCAAATATTACTCAGGCTTCTTTGAGATCTTTGACAAAATCTTTAGACTCTTGAAAATCATATCACCAATATAGATTTCAATGGTTTTGCCAATGTGGTCTTTGAACATATGGTTTGACTAACCACAGATATATAACTCCAACATTTTTTAGACCAAAAAACACTACTTTATAGTAGTAAGTGCCTTTATGGGTTATAAAACTAGTTTTTTCTTCATCTAGGATGAACATCTTGATTTGATGGTTTCCTATAATAAAGCTATAGAGTTTGTACCCTATGGTAAAGTCTACTAGCTAGTCAACATATAACAAATAGTTATCCTTTAGGCAGGCCTTATTAAGATTAATGAAATCTATGCACATTCTACACTTGTCATTTGGCTTTTTAACCCAAAACCATATTCACTAACTAGTCATAGTATTGAACCTATCGAACAAAGCCTGCATGGAGTACTTTACATATTTCTTTAGTAATGGCTTTTTGACGCTCAGGTGAATGGTTTTTTCTTTTGCTTCATAGGTTTAACCAAGCTGTCAAGGTTTAATTTATGGGCTATGATAGTTCAGTCAATCCCAATAATGCTTGAGGTAGACTGGGCAAACATCTCTATGCTTTCAAAAAGGGCCAAACTAATGTCATTTTCAATGGTTCGACTAATTTTGTCCTAATCCATACTATGTGTCCTTTTTTATTAGTAACAACTTTAGATCTTCTACTGGTTTGATAACTTTTTAGGAAATGGTCTTGGAAAATGTTGAAAGCTTTCATGGTAATCGTATGTCCTACTTCCTTCAAGACATTCATGTTTCTCATGTGATTTTCTAGTCTCTTATAACCATAACAACACCTTTTTTTTTTATTAGGATCTTTATAGTTAAATATTGAATGAAGGTACCTTAAATATTTCATAGAGGATTGGCCTTCTAATAATAGCATTGTAAGTGAGCAACATGTCAACTCACATCCATATAGCTTGAAACTTTTAGTGGCATTTGAGTCTCTACCTCAATATTTAATTTTTTTAGTGACATTTGCTCCTATAACATTAATCTTTTTTTTCCTTTTAAGACCTATTAGTAGCATTTAAACTTATCATAATTTTTTGTAATCTTAATCAAAGGCCTTATATGCTTAAAAAATTAATAAATTGATCTAGTTGCCTTCATCTATTAAGATTCATTTGACCAAATAATTCTTGAGCTGACCTTAAACTACTAAGGCATCTACATAAGGAGCACATAATCTTCGATCATCCTCTGAGGAGAATGTGAATGGGCAAAATATGATTCAACCATATTAGCTTTGTAATTAATTGAATGTACTTCCTAAATCTATTTTTTTCGATGGGATAAATTGTCGTCCCTATTGATTCCTCATGTAATCATAGCAACTATGCATATATAATATTTATTTTTAAGCCTTTTATCCTAGTAAACATCTTCTTGTTAATATTCATACCTTCCTTCCTTCTTTATTGTATGGTCTTTTATTAAAGTGCTTAAGTGTTCCTTAATGGACTAACTTTCAATTTTGTTATGAACCATATCATGTCTAATATCTTGATGGAAGCTATAATGCTTATCTTTCTTTCTAGTGATAAAGCTTTTTAAGGGGAAAAGGTACTAGATCCTTTTGTGAGACTTCTTAATTTAGTGGAAGACATTGCTTCTACTCACTATGAGGGGAGTGAAATAGTAGGCTGAGTTGCTATACAAATTATTTGGATTTAATTGTGATTGTTTCTAGCTCAGCCTTTGTTATTTAGTTTTTGGCCTAACTTTTATCTTATGTATGGACCATGAAAGTAGGTTGGAATGTTATTATCTAAATGGATAAATTTATAACTTCTCATTATTAATTCATAAAAGCTTTTAGAGGATCAACAATAAGGGAGTTAAATAAGCCCTTATTTTTACAATTGGATCATGGCATCAATGGTGACCTTGTGATTGAAGTTATTGATCTGTATTGCTATTTTATTGAATTTGGCAAGACAGTTAAACAATAATTCTCCCTCTTTAAAGACCATCTCATGCAAGTCAAATATTATTTTTATTTAAGGGATGGCATAGATGAACTTAGCTGCAAATAGTTAGGACAGTTATATGAAGTTTCAGACAAAATCGTGAGCTAGATCTTGATACCATTCTTGATTGACCCTTTCAAGGGTAAAAGGAAAAATCTTACGTAACGAAGCATTCGAGTAATTATGAAGTTTGAGCTTCGACATGAACTTACACAAATGACTCATTAGATTAGTCAAACCATCATAATTATTGATATGGGGGAGTTTGAACTTTATAGGAATAAACTTGCTTTTCACCTCTTGTGATAAAGGTTTATGGTCATAGTTATGGTAATCTAAAGCAAAGTGTTCTTTACTTAACACTTTTTTTCAAGCCTATTATCATCTTCTAAAGAGATTCATCATTTAAAAATAAGCTTTTCAAATGAATAGATCAACTATCAATTGGTTTATGAGAGGATTCCTCTATTTCATCAAGTACAATATGGCATAAATAAAGTTGGTTTCTTAGTCTTGCTCCCAATCCTCCCAACTTAGCTGATAAGGTAATTGAGCTCTAGTTCAATGAGGATGAGCTGTAGGAAAAGGAGAATTTTATTTTTAGGTTAGGGTTGTAAAGGTGTTTATGGAATAATTGCATGTTCAAATTTTATGTCAGAGTTTATTTGTGCTCTTATAATACTTTGTAAATTCTTTATAAGTAGCTACCAGATAGTCATTGGCTTAATTATCTTATGACTATTCCTTAGTTACGCTATTTGAATCTTACCTTCTTGTATTGCTAGGGGAAAAATGGTGGGTGGCTCGAGATGGGGGCATCACTGGGCCTTTATATCTCTAGATTGTCTTATGATCACTAGTTTTAAGGTCAACGCTCTGGAAAGCCATGGATGAAGAATGGACTACCAGTTCTCATTATACCATATGATGATCTTAATGATACTAAGCTGACAGTTCATGATTTTCTTCAATCAAGACATATAAAATAAGGAAGAGCTTATAGGACAGTCTAAACCTATGTTGGATGTCACTCTAACGATTAAGTTAGGTTTGTTATTTACGACTAAAAGTAATGATACATGATAGAATTAATGAAATACTTAGTTAAAGGCTCTTTGCATTAGGGATTCAGATGGACTGTCTTTACCAAATGGGAATAAGCCACACTTTTTGAAGTGGTTAAAGGTTTCTAAAGAGGTTGGTGCTTTATGAAAAAAAAGATGCTTCCTGAAAAGGATAATTAGAGATAGGTTGAGGAGCCACATAAGTGAACTGGGCTAAGTTCTTGGCCCAAACATAATTGTTGAACTAGTTGGTTAAACCTATGTCATAAGCCTTTTTTAATCTTGACAATGAATATTGATAAGTTCTAATGCTTTATTCAAGTATTGTTTTGCAGTTTATAAGAGTTATTTTCATTGGAAGTTGGATGGAAGTCAAAATCTCCATCTTCTAGAAGAACATCCAAATTCGCGGTCGGTATCCCCTAAATCGCGATTGCGACATTACTATAAGAATAAATGGAGCTAGGATAGAGGAATTCGTAGCCACGACTTATCCGAATGAGCCTTGAGTGAATCATAAAGGAATTCACATAAGCATTAGCGTCTGAGGTCAAGACTATGAATTTCATAATGACAAAGGAGAGAACCAAAGCCACAGCCACAACATGCCAAGTGTCTAAGGGAACTGTTGGAAATCAAAATCATGAGGGCAAATATTTGATCACGATCGTGAATCAAGAAGTTGAAGTTTCTCTCTAAACAGAGGATTTTACAATCTCAATCGCACCTAAGGCAAAGCTAACTCATGACCGCAACTTTTAAATAGTAGGTTGAACACAATGACTATATTTCTTCAATAACCAATGGATGAAAGACATGTGGACTAGCCGTTAGACACAAAAGGGGTTCTCTATCACGATTTTTAGCTCCTTAGTGCAAAAAGGAAAATAGTGACCATAAATTTTAAGATGCATTAGAAAGATCCAATGGCTAATTTATGAAGATACTAATGGTTTCATGCCATATGGACTAGCTGGTAGACACAGTTCAAAAATAGTAACTATAAATTTTGTCTCGACCTTGAATTTCGTCTATCAAGTATTTAATGCAAGATATGTCTAGCACAATTTGAAGATTTGGACATGTTTCTTTGTAACGTCTCTTGGTGGTTATTACTTATAAATACACCACCAAATGGACTTGAATGCAGGAGGAAAACCATTGGTTGTGCCAAAACTCTTGCAAAGTTAATTTTCAACTTTAACTCTTTATTTCTTTATACATAGTTTGGTATGAGCTTTAAACACCTTGGGTTGGGTTTGAGAGTGAGCCCTTATATAGAAAACTCTTGTTTAGGTTTGAAAGTGAGCACTAGAAAACTCTTATATCAATTTGAGTGTTAACCTTAGGAAAACACTTGTAAGGTTTGGTGTGAGCCTAAAACACTAGGTTGAGTGTGAACCTTGGGAAAACACTTGTTAGGTTTGGTGTGAGCCTAAACATTAAGTTGAGTGTGAGCTTGTAAAACATTAGTAATTGAGTGAAACACCCAAATGGTGAATTGGGGAGTAGTTGTAAGGTTGGTTAATATTCAAACTACTATAAAACACTTGTGTTCATTCTTCTCCTACTCCTCCTCTAATCTTTCATTTTTGTGACTTTCCTCTAAAATCAAAAGTTCAAATTTACCATAAATTCAACCCTCCATTTTTGGTGCACTAGGACCAATAGTTGGTATCAAAGCTAAGTCTCAATTCATGCCTTAATTATGTGAGAAAATATCAATGGCACAAGAAGGAGTCCACTATCATCTTAATCTCCACTTTGATGGCAATGATTATGCTATTTGAAAGCATAGAATGGAGATCTATCTTGATAGCAATCTCATAACTTATAAGACTATATACTTGAAGAGTGAAAGCCTCCAACAAAGATGGTTGAAGGAGTAAAAGTGGCAATTACAAGAGAAGAATATAGTGAAGCGTAAAGGAAGACAAATGGGAAGAACAAAAGGGCAGTGGCTATTCCCCTAAGCTCCATGTCAAGAGAAGAAATTGGAAGAGTCCAACATTGTCGAACTGTACATGCCATATGGAAAGCACTAGAAAACTATCATGAGGGAACAACTCTTATGAGATCAAGTAGGTTGGAGATGTATGTGACAGAGTGGAAGCTCTTTATGATGAAAGACCATGAAAGCATCATCAAAATGAAAAATAGACTCCTCTCTATTGTCACAAACATAAAGCTTTGGAAGGATTCTTACCAACTATAAGGTAAATACTAAAATCCTTAAATCTCTTCCATTAGATAAATTTGGTGTAAGAGTATGCAGCATTCAAGAGTCCAATCCGGAGATTGGGAAAGTGTCGACTGATGCCCTCATTGGTAAACTTCTCACTCAAGAGTTGGCTCTCAAGAAAAATGAAGAGATAAAAAAGCTAAAAGGATAAAGAGACAAAGAGGAGAAGAAAACTTTGGCTTTCAAAGCTTAAGAAGATCATTCAAGTTCAAGTGACTCAAATAAAAGTGATAAAAAAGAAAAAGAGCTTGCCAAAATATCAAGAAGGACCAAGGACTTGATGAAAAGGAGAAGAGAAAGAAGAATCCAAAGAAAGTCAACTTCCTATCATCATAAGGAAAAAAGAAGAGCTTTAAGGCTGCTTAACATGATGATTCAAGTGATGAAGAAGAAGATTAAGTAGCAAACTTTTGCTTAATGGCTTAAGAGGACTCCTTCAAAGAGGTAAGTACTTTTCCACAGTCTTATGATGATTATGATGCATTTAATGATATAGATGATGAGCTTTTAGACTCTCACTTTGAAATGTGGCCAATATAAGTCACAAATGAAAACTTACACGAAAAAATGTTCCAAGTTAAAGGATGAATTTAAATCCTTGAACAATCTTGTAAGTGAATTACAGACTTTAAATGAAGAACTCAAAAAACCTATTAAAAGTCTTTCAAATTCACCTTCATCCCTAACCTCCTTGAGAAAGGAAAATGACTCCTTAAAGGGTGAAGTTTTTAAAGTTAGAAATTCTACTTATAAGTTTCATAAGGGAAAGGAAGCTTTGGATACACTTACTATATCTCAAAGACCTCCCTTAGTTAGACATGGTCTAGGCTTCAATGGAGCCTCTTCATCTACTTCTTCACTCACTACATTCATTAGAGCATTAACTCCTCAAACTTTAAGTATTGATGTCATGGGAAAGAGAGGTGCTCCTAACACTACTCCATATATGCCTAAGGGTAAAGGAAATGCCCCACAAGGCTCAAAGAGCAAATTATGCTTACATTTATAACAAGAAGCATGTTCAACCACACAAACATAAAAAATTCTCTTTTACTCCTAATCACACATGCACTTGCATACATTCTCACAACCTAAGTATGAGAAAGCCCCTTACTCATAATAAGGTTATGCATAGGATAAACACTCACAAGTTTAACTCCAATGTCATTATTACATGAGATATGGGCACATCAATGTATTTTGCCACATTAGGAAGGCACAACTCAAATTGGAAGACCCTTTCAAGATTAACCCCTAAGGACCCAAGTATATTTGGGTACCAAAGCAAAGTGTTTGATATTATAGGATGGGGACTCATTCAACAAATTCTCATCATAGAAAATCTAAAGGTGAATGGAGATTACTAATGAAGAAGGGATAAAGTTTCAAATAGCTATTTGGTATCAAACCATAGATACTAAACTTGTAATGTATTCCTTATCCCTTATGTTTTTAACTTGTAATATTTATGCATATGTTTAGAGGGAGTTTTATGCATTCTACTACTTAATATATCTATATTTTGATATGTTTGATTTGATTGATTGTGTGATGAGTTGGATTCATTTTGCATATTGAGGTTTTCTATATTTCAAATATTGAAATCAATCATCAAAAATCATATATTCTATACTAGGGCCATATATGAAAATTCTTAAATTTCTAGCCCTAGTTTGTGTGTTCAAGCATCTTTAAATGTTTGAATTATTTTCCATTTATATTTTTTTATATATAAAATTTCCATGCAATTTATGTTTCATCCATTTATCTTCTTATGTGACATATTGTGATCAATTGTGCAAAAGTACTTATGTTTGTTATTTTAATTTGAGTTTGTATAATTGATAAGTTTGCGGACATTCCCTTTCATATTTGTCATTTGCTCTCTTATTCCCTCCTATTCGTCTCTTTTTGATCTTGACAAAAGGGGAGAGATTAGCATATTGAAAGAAAATGGTATCAGTTTTGAGTATAAGAAAAACATAAGTTGAGGGGGAACAAGTTCTATCTAAGGATTATACTTAGAATACTAAGAATTTTTTTTATCATTGTCTAGAATTCTTTAATTATCTAATCATAGACCATTCTAACTTCACAACTCATGTATTTATTTTTTATTTAGGGTCAATCTAAGTTGTCAAAATCAAAAAGGGGGAGATTATTGGACTAGGTTGGTTAAACCTATGTCATAAGCCTTTTTTTATCTTTACAATGGAGATTGATAAGTTCTAATGCTTTATTCAAGTATTGTTGTGCAGTTTATAAGAGTTATTTTCATTGGAAGTTGGATAGAAGTCAAAATCTCCATCTTTTAGAAGAACATCTAAACTCACGGTAGGTATCCACTAACTCGTAACCGCGACATTACTATAAGAATGGATGGAGCCAGGACAGAGGAATTCGAGAGTGAATCCACAGTCATGACTCAATCAAAGGAGCCTTGAGTGAATCACAGAGAAATTCATGATGGCATTCATGTCTAAGATCTTAACTGCGAATTTCATAGTGATAAAGAAGGGAACTAAAGCCACAGCCACAACATGTCAAGTGTCTAAGGGAACTGTTGGAAATCAAAAATCGCAAGGGTGAATATTTGATCACGATGGTGACTCAAGAAGTTAAAGTTTCCTTTCCAAATAGAGGAATTCTCAGTCTCAGTTACGCCCAAGGCAAAGCTAACTCATTACCACGACTTTTAAGTAGTAGGTTGAACACAATGGTTATATTTCTTAGACAACCAATGGATGAAAGACACATGGACTAGCTGTTAGACATAGAATAGGATTCTCTATCGTGATTTTCAACTTTCAATGTAAAAAGGAAAATAACGACCACAAATTTTAAGATTCACTAGAAAGATCTAATGGCTAGTTTTTGAAGAGACTTATGGTTTCATGCCACGTAGACTAGTCGTTAGACTCAGTTCAAAAACAACGATCGCAAATGTTGTCTCAACCGCGAATTTTATCTATCAAACATTTAATGCAAGATATGTATAGCACAACTTGAAGATTTAGACATAGTTTCTTTATAACATCTCTTAGGTGGTTATTGCATATAAATACACCACTAAATGGACTTTAATGCTAGAGGAAAACCATTGATTGTGCCAAAAACTCTTGCAAAGTTAATTCTTAATTTTAACTCTTTATTTCTTTGTACATAGTTTGGTGTGAGGTTTAAACACCTTGGGTTGGGTTTGAGAGTGAGCTTTTGTATAGAAAACTCTTGTTTAGGTTTAAGAGTGAACCTTAGAAAACTTTTGTATCGATTTGAGTGTTAACCTTGGGAAAACACTTATAAGGTTTGGTGTGAGCCTAAAATAATAGATTGAGTGTAAGCCTTGGGAAAACACTTGTAAGGTTTGGTGTGAGACTAAACTCTAAGTTGAATGTGAGCTTGTAAACACTAGTGATTGAGTGAAATATCTAATTGGTGAATTGAGGAGTGGATGTAGGGTTTGTTAATGCCCGAACCACTATAAAATTCTTGTGTTTATTCTTCTCCTACTCTTTCTCTAATCTTTCATTTTTATGAGCTTGCTCTAAAATCAAAAGTTCAAATTTGTCACCAATTCAACCCTTTCCCCCCTCCCCTCCCCTTCTTAGTGCAATAAGGCCAACAATAATTGAACTAGACTTATGATAAATAAAGTAAACTTAGCCTATAATGTTGAATTAAACTTTTGACAGGTAAGGTGAGCCTAGCCCATACGAGTGAGGGTAATATCATTCTAAAAAGCATGATGAAATGTTAACTAGGACTAACTCATAAGTATCCATGTGTATTTTGGTACCTAAAATCAAATGATCTTATCTTGTAGGTGTGCTTGCATTCCAAGGTGGAGAAAGATAAATGATACATAGAAAATGGTTGCTCAAAGTACATGATAAGTGACATGAAGTTCTTCTTCAAAATAGACAATTTGAAAGACTTGAAAGTGTCTAATTTGATGACAATGGAAATAAAAAAGATTATAGGTATAGATAGAATTGATAATGCTTAAAAAAGTACTTTTAGTTGATGGTCTCAAACATAACTTACTAAGTGTAAGTCAACTTCATGACAAGGGATTAAGGGTTATGTTTAAACCTCAGGCTTGCTATATGTCAAGAACTAGTGACAATAAATTATAGTTTATTACTAAAAAAGTTCAAAATATTTATATTATTGATTTAAATTTCATGGCTAACAAAGACGTTAAGTGTTTGTTACAATAGTTGATGAAGAATAGACTTGAAATAAAAGATTTACCAGCACGAAGTTGATCAATAAGCTAAGAAGGTAACAATTTGTGGAAGAACTTCCTTAGATCAACTTCATTAAAGAAAAAGTCTTTGATGTAAATCAAATAGGTAAACAAGCTAAACCCTCATTTAACACTAAAAATAAGGTAATATCTTTAAGACCTCTCTAATTATTGCATATAGACTTGTTTGGTCCTATTAGAGATACTAGTTTAGGTGGTATGCATTATGCATCTGCTATTATTGATGACTTCAAAGTACCCCTTGGATTATATTTCTTACTAATAAGGATTCTTATTTTTATGCTTTTAAATCTTTTATAAAAAAAATCCAAAATGACAAGGATTTGAAAATCTATACTATAAAAAGTGAGCATGGTAGAGAATTTGAAAATGGAAAGTTTCAAAATTTTATGAGTTTAGTATTTCTCACAACTTCTTTACACTTAGAACTTCTTAATAAAATGGCATTATTGAAAGAAAAAATAGATTTTTACAAAGAATGGCTAAAATTATGCTAAATGATAAAATTTACCAAAATGCTTTTGTGCAGAAGTCATCAACATCGCTTGTTATATTGTAGATAAAGTTCTAGCAAGACCAATTTTAAAGAAAACTCCTTATCTATAAAACTAAAAGAAATATAAAATTGCATATTTTGGTTACAAGTGTTTCATATTAAATACAAAGGACCATCTAATTAAGTTTGAGTACAAATCAGATGAAGAAATTTTCCTTAATCACTTAACCTCTAGTAATGGTTATGAAGTATTCAACAAGATAACTTTTGCTATTAAGGAGCTAATACATGTTGTCTTTAACAAATTTAATCAAAATTCCTTAAGAAAGGAATAAGATATTGATGATTTATAAGTCTCTTTGATGAACTTGATATTAGAGAAAAAAAAAAAGGATATGGAAAGCAAGGATAAAGAAAAGTGAACTTTCAAATGAAAATATTTCATTATCCTTTCCAAATGTGAGATAAATGATCCAATCATTAAAAAGGGATTGAACATATAAAAAGGATCATCCAAAGCAGCTTATTATTAGTGATACATTAAAAAAGATAACAACAAGGTCTTCATTTAGGATGCATATAATAATCTTGCCTTTATATCTCTTATAAAGCCTAATAATATAGTTAAAACCATTAATGATGAAAATTGGGTACTTGTTATGCAAGAGAAATTCAATCAATTTAAAAGGAATAAGGTATATAGCTTAGTTTTAAGACCTATAGACTATTCCATTATTGAAACAAAATAGGTGTTTACAAAGAAGCTTGATGAGCATGGTGCTATAACTAGAAATAAAGCTAAGTTTATAGCCAAAGGTTACAATAAAAAAGAAAGCATTATTGCAAGGTTAGAAGTCCTTATAATCATTCTTGCATTTACATCTTACACCAATTTCAACCTATTTAAGATGGGTGTGAAAAGTACATTTTCAAATGATTAAATAAAGAAAGAAGTCTATGTAAAACAACCTCACAATTTTGAAAGTCATAAATTTTTAAATCATATTTTCAAACTTACTCAAGTTCTCGATGGTAACTAAGGTTTCTCTCATCATTGAGAGTCGATTTTCCTAATCATTTTTAAGATTTCTTTTTTATCTTTTTTTGGATTTTTATTTTCTGCTACTCTTTATTATGAAACCAAACATGAATGCCCTTTTTATGAATGAGGAGGAATAGTTTGATCTAGATATGGCAGTAAAACTTGATTCCTCAATTGAGAGTTTTTGTTTGGTAGGTAGATTCCTAACTGACAAAGTAATTAATGTCCTTACAATGATACATACAATGGCTAGCATTTAGCGTCTTAAGAAGGCTTTGACAATTACCCTAAGTGTTACCATAAGTATGACATAAAGAAGGTATTATCCTCTAGACTTTAGGTTTTTTATGGACATATGCTAATCTTAGAAATAATTAAAGTAGGGTGATATTATGCAATTAGTTCCCCTTTTCCATGAACCATTTTGGGTACAAATTTTTGACTTGCCAATTGGCTATATGACTGAAGTTGTAGGTAAGCCAATTGGCTGGCTTTTTACACACTTTCATGGAATATGATATGAATAACAATGTGGGGCTTGTATAGTGCTCATTAATGTTTGATTCCCTTTGAAATGAAGGAAAAAGATTAAATGATAAAACAGATTGCACTCTGATGTTGTATTTAAGTATGAAAACTTCCCACCTTTTGCTTTTTATGTGGACTACTAGGCCATTCTAGTTATTTTTGTGCTAAAATTTTTTACTTGCGTGAAGATGATACAGATCATGGTTGGGGTAGTTAGTTGTGTTCTACTGTTAGAAGTTCTAGTAGTGTTTATGATAGGGAGTGATGGTTGATAGAGCCATCCAGTGCTGGTACTCCACAAGATAAAAAGGATATGGTTAATAACAAGGGAATGGTGGTGGAAAGGTTGGTGACAAGTAGGACTATAATGTGACTAATTTGGCTAAGTTGCATGGTATTAAATAAGATTAAGATGGGACATCTAGTTTAGTTACGATATATAATAATGAGTTGGCATTAGTGGTTTTGCAATATGATGATGTTAGGCTAGATTTAGTAACAAATAGACGAAAACTTCAAGTTATGGAATTAAAAGGGAATGATAAACTGATTGATATTGTTATGTTAAGGACTTTAAAAGCTTTTAGTTCTTTATCCTTGACTATGAAACCTACAATGGCAGGTCTTGCTCAACAGGCCTGCTAAGAACAATGAGTTATGCAAGTTGGAATTATCAAGGTTTTGGCAATCCTCAAGCAGTTCTAACTTTAAGTGAGATTTTAAAATCTCACAAGCTAAGCTTTATTTTTTAAAATTGAAGCTTTAGTTCATTCTAATAAAATTGAAGAGTTAAAAAAATGTTTAGGCATGAAGGTTGCTTTTTAGTGAACATATTAGGTAGAGGTGATGGTTTGGCTCTATTATGGAAGGAAAAAGGTGGTGTAAGTCGCTAAGTTATTCTCTAAATCACATTGATGTGGAAATTAACCACTCTTAGAGACTTACAAGATATTATGGCTTTCTTGAGAAGGCTCATCTTCTGGAGCCTTGAGATTTCTTAAGGAACTTAACCTCATAGTCTTATCTCTCATGGGTTTGTATAAGTGACTTTAATGATCTTTAACTTGATGCAGATAAGAGAGATCACTCTACTCATCCTCCTTACTTATTAAGAGGCTTTTAGAAAGTTGTTAAGGATTGTTCTTTATATGATATTCCCCTAGAGGGTCATCAGTTCAATTGGAGTCATAATTTAGGTACTCTGAATAGGGTAGAGGAGATGTTGGAAAGTTATGGCTTCTTCTTCTTCTTGGTTAGCTAAGTTTCCCTTAGCTTGGCTTTATAATTTAGTGGCTACTACTTCTGATCATTTGCCAATTCTATTAGTTTTTATGGGGGAAGATTTTTTATTCTAAGAAATCTAGATTTTGTTTCGAGAGCTAGTGGCTACAAAAGCTTGAATTAACTGATATTGTGCTTACAAGTTGGTAAGGTTTGGTGGGTTTTGTAGTTTGTTGAAAAGAATAAAGGGTTACACTATTGCTTTATTACATTAGGGCAAAGAGTTGTATCATGATTTTAAGAAGCAAATCAAAGAGTGTAAGTAGGTCATGATATAACTTTATTTTTCTTATAATCCCAATGATGTTGAATTTCTCTTTAAAAAATAGAAGCTAGGTGATTTGCACCTCCAAAATGAGGATTTTTGGAAAACAACGAGCCAGGTGTTTTTGGTTTCAAAGTAGGGATATGAATTATAAATTCCTTCATACATATGCCTCTTTTAAACAATGAGCTAAATCTTGTAACTAAAAGATGATTTGGGACTGTGGTTAAGGATCAAGTGGGTCTTTATTTAGTTGCTTTGAATTATTTTTAGCAAATCTTCTCGGATGCTTCAAATGGTTCAACCATTCAATTGAATTTTAATATGGGTTGTGTTTCAAATGTTGATAATAATATGCTTACACCTCCTTTGACCATTGAAGAACTGAGGATAGTAATTTTTTAGATGCATCCTAATAAATCTCTAGGACCAGATGGTCTTAACCAAACTTTTTTTCATTATTTCTAGCCTCATATTAGTAAGGATATCTTTCATGCTTACTCCAGTTGTTAATCTGATGGTACGTTCCCTGCTTGTTTGACATTTATAGTTCATGTGCCTAAATGTGATTCTCATGAGTCTATGAAGGAGCTTAGACCTATAGTTTTATGTAAAGTTGTTTACAAAATATTGGCTAAGGGGTTAGCTAATAGGTTGAAGGGCATTCTTGCTAAAATTATTTCTAAGGCTTCATCAGCATTTTTTTTTTAGTCGTTCTATCATAAGTAATGTTGTAGTTGCTTTCAAAGTTATCTATTATATAAGGAGGAAGAATAAGGGTAAAAAAGGTAATGTAGCTTTGAAAACAGGTATTAGTAAAGCTTATGATCTTATGAGTTAGGAATATCTTAAAGTTATGCTTCATTAAATAGAGTTTGTTTTTTAGTTGATCAAGTTGTGTGTGACTACTATTTCTTATTCAGTTTTAATGAATAGGGAAAGTATGGGGCCCATTATTCATAAGAGGGCTTTGAGACAAGGTGATCCTCTCTCACATTATCTTTTTATTATTTGTGTTGAGGGGTTATCTGCAATGATTAGACAAGTGGAGCTTAGAGGCGTCATTCCTGGGTGTCGAGTTTGTCAAGGTGAACCTAGCGTTTCCCTCCTTTTATTTACTGATGATAGTTTTCTCTTCTTTAATGCAACTAGTAGGGAGTGTAAATCTATGTGTAATATCTTGAGAGATTATGAAAGTATTTTGGGTTAAGCTATGAATTTTAATAAATTTGGCATCTTCTTTAGCTCAAATTTGTCTAATTTAGTATGTATGTGTGTGTGTGTGTGTGTATATATATATATATATATATATTTGTGTGTGTGTGTGTGTGTGTGTGTGTGTGTGTGTGTGTGTGTGTGTATGTTTGTATGCCTGATGATTAGAAAAGAACCTTCTTTAAAATATATAAAAAAATATTCAATTTCAAAACAATTATTCAAACCGTATTTTATATACTACTGCTTCTCAAGTTGATAGGATAGAACTATACAATTTTTCATGACCAACTTGTTCGAGTAACTATCCTGTTATTGATCCGTCATAACCTCTTTTTTCATCCTACTTAATTACCCAATGATTGTAAATTATCTTTTGAAAAAGATATTTTACAAAAGATTCAAAAAATTGAACTCTTTTCATATTTCATCTCTTACTATTGTCTCTCCTTACTGATATTCCTTTTCATATTCAACGTTTATCACGAAGGATCTCTATCATGACTAAAAATGAGGATGAAGAAATTCAAGAACTTGAAAATCAATTTCAAGAGGAACTTTTTATTGATAAAATTTTCTATAGAAACTTTCTTAGAATAAGAAATTTTTACAAAAAACCCACTCCTCTTGGCACTAAATATGAGGAACGTGGAGAAATAGTCCAGTCAAGGTATGATGGTGAGGCCATTTATGAGTGGAATATGGATGATCTAAATGAATAACCTATTTTAAATATTTTATATGAGATGACAATGGTTGTTTTAGCCTATAAATCTAAGGGCCAGATAAACCTAAATATTGTTAAACGTCTAATTTATGGTTTCACTAGCCAACTCAACAGTTGGTGGGACAATTATATTAATGAGGTAGATAAAAATCAAATTTCAACTGCTACTAGAACTATTGCTAGAGCAGAAGGCAAGGTGTAGTTAATGCTAATGAACCATATGTTGTTGCAACTTTAATTTTTACTATTACAAAATGTTTTTTTGGTGATCCAGATCAATTTCAAGCTAAGTCATCTGATGTTTTATCCAATCTTACTTGTCCAAAACTTTCTGATTTTGGGTGATACAAAGATATTTTTCTAACCAACTAAAATGATTATTACCATGTTTTTTGGAATGAGAGGTTTATTTCTGGTTTACCAACTTTATTTGTTGAAAAGGTATGCTCATGAATAAAGAGGGTGGAAGGTGTAATTAATTATGATGCTCTTTCTTATGGTGAAATTATTAATCACATTAATAATGAAGGTCTTACTATTTGTATTGATTTAAAACTTAATGCTAAGTCAAATCAAGAAACGAAAAGTGAAAAGAAAGAGTTAAGTAGTTTTTGTAGTCAATATGGTTATGAGAAACTTACTCCTCCTTCAAAAAATAATTTTTACTTTTTGAAGGGGTGGATGAACACTAGAAGTAGAACTTCCATAAGTTCCAATCGAAGTTTGGGAAATTCTTTTATTAACATTAATTTCTTTAAAAGGAAAATATATACCCTCAAGGTTCTAGTAAAGAGAAAACCATATGAAAAATGGAATATTAAATCTTATTGAGTTTAAAAAATCATAATATTTTTCTCTTAAATTATTTCTTTGATTTTCATTAAAATGAAATGAAAATTATAGTGTAGAGAGAGGCAAAGATCATAACTAGGTAGATTTTTTCTTTTTTCCAAATTATGAGTCTTTGGCTTATGTAACCCATACTATATAATAGACTTAATGTAAGTTGAAGTCCGAACTTAACAAGTTCTAAAATCCATAATGGAAGACAACTCAACTTAACAGATAACAAAGAATCTTAATAGGTGGTATTTTTAACAGATGGCAATAACAAGTGGCAGACAAAAGTCACATCAACCTAGTTGGATACCATAACAATCATTTTCATTGCTTTGGGCATAATCAGAGTCATTTTCATCTTCATCATTATCTTCAAACACCTTAGATAATGCTTTTAACAATAATTGCTTATACTCTCTTTTATCAGATGTTGAAGATAAGGTTACCTAGATTTTACTTTTTGTTGAAAGAAACTCTATATGTTCGACACTGGTACTAAGAGCAACAGTACTACAAGACTTAAACATTTAACAATAGTTTCTTTGTCAGCTTGATCATCCTTAAAATTTACCCACCATTTAACATTGAAATGTCTTCAGAGGGTATTAATTTCATGATTAAGATACCATTCTAGAGGACATTCCTTAGTAATTTTAAAATTTCAAGTTATAATCTAAGGAATTCCAAAAATTGAAGTAAAAGATAATCATGGGTCTTGAGTGCTTCTCTTAATCATTTCCTTAAAATTGTGATAACCTTCTTGAATAGCAGGTAGTGCAAAAATAGGAACCTAACCAAAATAAAACCACCATTCTTGAAATCAAGTTGGAAAAGTAACATTTAAACCCTTATTAAAGTAAAAGAACTAGGAGTGGTTAAAGGGTCTAATTAAAAAGGCAAGAAACCTTTTAATCCCCCAAGTTATTCTTATCTTGATTATCAGGATGCTTGGTTCATTGCCTTTTTAATTAGACTCTTTAACCATTCCTGATTCTTTTACTTCAACAAGGGTTTCAATGTCACTTTCCCAACTTGGTTTCAAGAATGGTGGTTTTATTTTGTTTGGGTTACTACTATTGCACCACTTGTTGTTCAAGAAGGTTATCACAGTTTTAAGGAAATGATTAAGAAAAGCACTTAAGACCCACAATTATCTTTTACTTCAATTTTTGGAATTCCTTGGATTCTAACCTAGAATTTTAAAATTACTAAAGAATGTCCTCTAGAATGGCATCTTAATCATGAAATTAGTACCCTTTAGATAATGTTAAGTGATGAGTAAATTTTAAGGATGATCAAGCTGACAAAGAAGTTGTTGTCAAATGGTTTAAGTCTCATAGTATTATTACTCCCAGTTCTAGTGTTGAGGACTTTCTTTCAACAAAAAGTAAAATCCAGACAACCTTATCTTTAGCATCTAATAAAAGAAAATATAAACAATTATTGTTAAAAGCATTATCTGAGGTGTCTAAAGATAATGATGAAGATAAAAGTGACTCTAATTATGCCCAAAGCAATAAAGATGACTGCTATGAAATCCAACTAGGTTGATGTGACTTTTGTTTGCCACTTATTAAGGACCACTTATTATTGTCATCTGTTAAAACTACCACTATTAAGATTCTTTGTTATCTGTTAAGTTGAGTTGTCTTGCACTATGATTTCAGAACTTGTTATGTTTGGACTTCAACTTACATTAAGTCTATTATTAAGTCTATATATAGCATGGGTTATGTAAGCCAAAGACTCAGAATTTGGAAAGAAGAAAAATCTACCTAATTTTGATCCTTGCCCTTTCTCTTTACACTGTAATTTTCTTTCTCTTTTATAAATAAATAATCTCTTCTTGTATCTCTGTTCTATTTTATTGCATTCATTTGGTTAATTATGCTATGTGCTCACCTTTTATAGGGGTGTCGCGCATCAAAACTTGCATTGTTTATTTGCATATTTATTTATATTTGCAAAAATTTTTATATATAGTAGTTTCCTTCTCTTCTAGTATCAGAGCCAAAGCCCAAATAATATTTCATTACTCTTGAGTAACACATATGTTGTGAGTGTGTTAGTCAGCCCATTATTGAGTATTGGTCAACCAGTTAAGTATCTTAAGTTTGGTGGTCTCACTAGGTGGTCCCTCATTCATTGCAAAGATTGTTACCCTAGAGTCATGAACAAATTATTTAAAACTCTGGCCCTTTCTTCTTCTTCTTCTACTTCTTCTTCTTCTTTTTCTTCTCCACCCTTTTATTTTAATGCTCCAAATTATATGTTAAGGGATTATTCTTCAGATACTGACTTAAATTCTGAAATTGAGAATCATCTCCATAATTGGTCTATTCCCAAGAAAGATGTTAATTTAATTTATAAAATTGATTTATTTGATTTTATATCTAATTATTCAATTAATCAAACTGAATAGACTATTTCTTTAAGTCATGAACATGAAAAAATTTAACTTTTTTCTCCATATGCTATTTTAAAATGTAGAGAAGAGTATAAATTTGTTCATTTTGGTATGCTGCAAGTCATCATTAATCCATTGTTTAGTTTAGATATTCCTGTCTTTTTATGTTTAAGAGACGTTAGGTATGAAAATTTTTTAAATTCTATTTTGCCTATGGCTGAATCAAATTTGGCTAATGGTCTAATATATGTATCAACATATATATATATATATATATATATATATATATA
>CATIWR010086661.1:0-14165 GCA_949677035.1 Omphalea diandra | reverse complement strand
ATATATATATAATGTATGTATGTTTTAAGGTTTTCAAGAAAAAACATAAAGTACATTCATGTTTAGAATATGTTTTAGAGAGAGAAAAAAATCCTAGTGCTAGCATATTTCAAATTTGGAGAAAGCCTATTCATATGGATACCTGCAGAGAGCGATCATCCTTTGGTGACGTCTAGATCTGACTCCAAGCTCGGGGTTAGGTGTTACTAGTGTAAACCCCTCTTAACCTTCCAACATATATGTTACTTTTACACGAATTGGTATGATTTGTATCTTCTTTTTTTGTATTTAATTGAATCGTATGGATCCTCGTTGGAATTCTATATAAAAAAAGTTTTGTTTTTTCATTGCATTTGTTCTATAAATCTCAATAGTTTTTGGGGTCTTGACTTGTGGACATAAGGGGAATGGCTTTGAAAAGGCTTATTAAAGAGATAGTTTATGGTTTAAAGAATAGTTCATGGTCTAAAGACAAGTTTGGGATTAGGTTTTTATCTCCATTAACGTTTCACTATAAATGTGTAGTTATTGAACCATTATTTCCAGTGAAGGAACTAAGGATGAGGAAGGCTTTTCCTTTTGAATTCTAAGATCTCTAAGTAAAAACAATAATCCTAAGTCTTAGACCACTTTGGATTTTGACAAATGAGATTGATCAATTCTAATGTTTCAATTAAGTGTTGTTTTTCAGAATTAAGTTAGATTTTCAAGTGGAAGTTGGATGGAGTTCATAATCTTTAAGAAGGCAAAATTCATCCAAATTCGCAATCAGTGACTTATAATTCACGACTGCGACATAGTTTAAGAACAGGGTGAAACTAGGCTAGACGAATTTACAGGCATCATCTCTGCTGCGAATCATCCAAAGATGGAAGTGTCAAAGTCACAAATGAATTTGTGGTCCATGTCGTGTCTCATTCGTGATCACGAATTTCATGGTGACTAAGGAGGGAACCAAGTCCATAACTACAACGTGTCAAGTGTCCTAGGTATTTATTGAAGAACAAAATTTACGAGAGTGACATTTTGGGTAGTGACCGTAATTCAGAAAGATGAAGATTGTTTTTCAAACAGAAGAATTCGCGTCCTGAGTCGCGCCTTGTACAAAGAATAATCGCCATAATGACTTTTGTGGGTAGTTATAAAGCAACGACTATATTTTCCTGATGGACCAATGAGGAGATGACATGTGGACTAACCGCTAGACACAAATGGGGTTTTTCGCTGCAATTTTTATCTCCCATATGGAAATTGAAAAGTCGCTATTGTGAATCCTCAATAGCGACCGCGACACTCACCTGTCATGCAATTAATACAGAATCTGCCTAGCATGCTTTGGAGATTTAATGAGATTCATAGTGTAACGTCTCTTTGGTAGGTATGAGCTATAAATACTCCATTAAACAAATGTAAATGCAAGAGAATTCATAAATTTGTAACAAAACTCTTGCACTTTTGCCACTCATTCTTTCTATTTTTTAAATGATTGTTTGGTGTGAGCATAAATACCAATTGTAATAGGTTTTAGTGTGAGCCTGTAAAAACACTAGAGAAAGGTTTTAATGTGACCTATGAAAACACTTAAGAGAGGTTTTATTATTAGCCTTAGAAAACACTTGTAAGAAATGTTGTTGTGTGAGCCTTAAAAACACAAAGTGTAAAAGTTAGGTGTGAGCTTGAAAACACCATTTTGAGTGAATGAAACACCCAATTACAGAGAATTAAGGAGTGGACGTAGGGTTTTTTAACACCCGAACCACTATAAATCTTATGTGTCTCTTCTACTCTCTCTTTATCCTCATTTTAATTTTTTTAAACACCAATTCAACTCCCCCTTCTTGGTGCCTAGGCCCAACAAGTGGTATCAGAGCCAAGTCTCACATACAAGCCTTAATTGGGTGCACAAAGTTCATGGCACAAGATGGAATCCACTCACACCTCAAGCCCTCTTTTGAGGGATCTAACTATACTCATTGGAAGTATAAGATGAAGATTTATCTTGACACAAATGTAATGGACCTTTAGGATGTAGTAGTCAAAGAATAGAAGCCACCCTTTAAAATAGTGGATGAAATTGAAGAACTCATTCCAAGCGAAGATTGGGTTAAAGCTCACAAGAGGTCAAATGGCAAAAACAAGAGAGCAATGACCATTCTTTTTAGCTCTCTCTCTAAGGAAGAGATTGGAAGAGTGCAACATTGCCAAACAGCTCATGCCATTTAGAAGACTCTTGAAAACTATTATGAAGGCGCAATACTTGTTAAATCAAGCAGATTGAAGATGTACGTGACAAAATGAGAGCTCTTCATGATGAAAGACCATGAAAGCATCATCAAAATGACGAATAGACTCCTATTCATCGTCACTAACATGAAGAAATTCTAAAGGACTCTTACAAACTATGAGGTAAACACAAAAATCCTTAAAACTCTTCCATTAGATAAGTTTAGTGCAAGAGTGAACAACATTTAAGAGTCCAACCCGAAGATTGGAAAGGTTCTTACGGATGTGCTGATAGGCAAACTCTTAACTCATAAGTTGGCCTTACAAAAGGATGAGCAAATGAAGAAATTAAGGGGCTAAGGAGAAAATTAGAAAAAGAAAGAAGAACCTTGGCACTCAAATCCTTAATAAAGGAGAAGGAGGTCGAAACAACCTCTAGTGATGAAGAAGTGACAAAGAAGAAGAAAAGTTAGCAATGCTCTTAAAAAGGACAAAGGAGTTAATTAGAAGAAGAAAAGATAGAAGAAGCTTCAAAAAGATAACTCCTAATCCAAGAAAGAGATCCAATGAAGTCATTTGTTATGAATATGGTAAGCAAGGCCATATCAAATACGATTGCCCCAAAATAAAGAAGAAGAAAAGATGGGACAAGGAGAAGAAGAAGAGTTTCTCAGCCACTTGGGATGATAGCTCAAGTGAAGATGAAGAAGGAGAAGTTGCCAACATTTACTTCATGGCACAAGAAGATTCTCCAAATGAGAGGAGTGTGGCAGCCACCAAATCAAGCAATTGGCATATGGATAGTGGATGTTCCAAGGATATGACTAGAAATAAAAAGCTATTCACGACATTGAAGGAAAAAAAAGATGGAGATGTCACATTTGGTAACAATGCCAAGGGTAAGGTAATTGGCATTGGAACAATTGGTAAGAATGGTCGTTCCTTAATTGATAATGTTTTATTAGTTTGTGGCTTACAACATAATTTGTTGAGTGTAAGTCAATTGTGTGACAAAGGTAATAAAGTCACCTTTAATCCTAAGGAATGTCGAGTCACCACTTTAGTGGATGATGAGGTTACTTTCAAGGGTGAAAGGAAAGACAATACCTATTCAATTGACTTAGACAATTTGGCTAACCAATCTTTTAAGTGTCTTATGTCTTTGAGCAATGAAGCTTGGTTATGGCATAAAAGGCTTGGACATGCAAGCATGGATCTTTTTCAAAGCCTATCTAAAGAAAAGTTGGTGGACGACCTTCCCAAGCTAAATTTCACTAAAGACAATACAGGTGGTCCTTGTCAAATGGGGAAGCTACATCAAGCCTCCCACAAAGTAAAAAATGTTGTAAGTTCTTCTAGACCTCTTCAACTAGTTCATATGGACTTGATAAGACCACTAGTAGTGCTAGCTTAGGTGGAAAGCATTATGCATTAGTCCTAGTTGATAACTACTATAGATATACTTAGGTGTCCTTTTTAGCTCATAAGAATGATACTTTTGATGCTTTCAAGAGTTTTACAAAAAGAGTTCAAAATGAAAAGGGTTACTTCATTTCTTCTACTAGAAGTGACCATGGAAAAGAATTTCAAAATGAGTCTTTTGAAACTTATTGTTTGGAGAATGAAGTTTTTCATAATTTTTCAACTCCCAGAACACCACAATAAAATGGTATTGTAGAGCAAAATAGAACACTAGTAGAAATGGCTAAGACCATGCTTAATGATTATTCTTTACCGAATTACTTTTGGGCCGAAGCCATTAATACATCAAGTTATATTGCAAATAGAGTTTTTAAAAGACCCATTCTCAACAAAACATCTTATGAGCTATGGAATGGTAGAAAACCCAATATATCATGCCTAAGAGTATTTGAATGCAAATGTTATGTTTTAAATACTAAGGATAATCTTAGGAAATTTGATTGCAAGACCAATGAAGGAATATTCTTAGGTTATTCCACCTCTAGCAAGACATATAGAGTTTTTAACTAGAGTTCAATAGTAGTTGAAGAGTCTATGAATGTTTTCTTTGATGAATCTAGTAAACTTGATCTCAGGAAAGGTGTTTTTATTTATGATCTTGTAGGTGACTTTGAAAAGCTGGAATTAGAAGACACTACAAGAAGAGAAGATAAAAATAAGGAAGGAGGTGAATCATCAAAAGAAGATGAGAAGCCACAACATCAACAAAGAGATAAGCCAAGCTAAAATCTACCCAAAGATTGGAGATTTTTGAAATATCACCCCAAGGACTCGATCATTAGTGATACCTTCAAGGGTATAAGTACTAGATCATAACTTCATCCTTTAGATAATAATCTTGCCTTTGTTTCTTAACTTGGGCTAAAATCAATTGATGAGACTCTTGATGATGAGAGTTGGGTGTTTGCTATGCAACAGGAACTCAACCAATTTGAAAGAAACGAGGTATGGAAACTTGTCCCTAGGCATAAAAAACACTCTATTGTAGGTTACAAATGGGTGTTTAGGAACAAGTTAGATGAGCAAGGTCTCATCACAAGAAATAAAGCTCGATTGGTTGCTAAAGGATACAACCAAGAGGAAGGCATAGATTATTATGAGACTTTTGCCCCCGTTACAAGATTAGAGTCCATTAGGATACTTTTAGCTTTTGCATGCCACATGTATTTTAAGCTTTTTCAAATGGATGTTAAAAGTGCATTTTTGAATGGAATTATTGAGGAGGAAGTCTATGTTGAACAACCTCCTGGTTTTAAGTCACATTGTTTTCCAAATCATGTTTTTAAATTAAACAAAGCCTTATATGGATTGAAACAAACTCTAAGAGCTTGTTATGAAAGGCTTAGTTCATTTCTTTTGAGAAAGGAAAGGTGGACACCGCACTATTTGTTAAAAAGCATAAGCATGATACACTAATTGTATATATCTATGTTGATTATATCATTTTTGGTGTTACTAATGAGTCTCTTTGTGAGGATTTTGCTAATTGTATGACTAGGAAATTCATAATGAGCATGATGGGAGAGCTCAAATTCTTCCTCGATCTACATATCAAGTAAACTAAGAAGGGATCTTCATCAACCAAGCCAAGTACACAAGGAAGGTACTCAAGAAGTTTGGCATGAATGGTTGTAAAGTAGCCAAAACCCCCATGAGTAGTACCATCAAGCTAGATAAAGATGAATTGTGTAAGACGGTAGATGAAAAAAGATATCGAGGTATGATCAGATCTTTACTTTATCTTACTGCTTCTAGGCTGGGTATCATGTATAGTGTATGTATGTGTACTAGGTTTCAATCCTCTCCTAGAGAGTTTTATTTAAATGTTGTTAAAAGAATTTTTAAGTATTTGCATGGCACAATTCACTTAGGGTTATGAAATCTTAGGGATTCATCCTTTAGTCTCATAGGATATTCGGATGTGGATTATGCGAGTCGTTTATTAGATAGAAAAAACACTTTTGACATTGCCAATTTATAGAAGAATGCCTAATATCTTGGATTAGTAAAAAGTAAGTGTTGGTTGCCTTATCCACTGCAGAGGCCGAGTATGTTGCTGCGGGTTGTTATTGCACCCAAGTCCTTTGGATGAAACAACAATTGAAGGATTTTGGCAAAGTGATTAATCACATTCCTATTAAATGTGATAACACTAATGCTATTAATCTTTTTAAGAATCTCATCCAACACTCTAGGAGCAAACACATAGATATTAGACATCATTTCCTTAAAGATCATGTGCAAAAGGGTGATGTTATGCTAGAATTTATTGACATAAATCATCAACTTATAGATATTTTCACTAAATCTCTCAATGAAGAAAGATTAAATTTCATTAAGAGAGAATTGAGAATGTTTGATGGAAGCTCCCTAAAGTTAAAATTTTGATCTTATGTATGATTTTTATGTGTATTGATTGTTGATTGTATGTCTTGTGTTTTCTGTGTGGCATATTCTAAGTGGATCACAATTTTGATTCTTTCAAAACTTATTTTTTTCATTCTTATCCTTGATAACTTATAATTCGTGGATCTTATCTTCACGGTCGCGAATTATAAGTCCTAGTCATTTCGCTATTAAACATCAAATCGCAGTTGCGAGAATCAAGCTTCACTACGAATTTTGGCAAAGAATTCAAAATTTTGACCATTGTAGTATGTATTCCCAAGGAAAATTTATTCATTACTCATATTTTTTGGAAATCGCAATCGCGATCCCGAAATTCGAGGATGCAAATTTGAGTAACTGTTAAGCCATTAAGTGATTTGACTGCCAACTGTTTCCAACTCTTAATTAATTCATTTCTAACCGTTTGTGCACACCTTCAATGGCTATGTAAACCCTCTAAACAACAATTTTCATCACTTCATCCTACTCCAAAACTCTCATCCTTCCAAAGCTCTCAAAATCTTCAAATTCTTTTCATCTTTTGTAATGGGTCCCAAAAAGATCTCAAGAGCAGACAAGGGCAAGGCTGTGGCTCAGCCATCTATACCCCCTGTACTCTACCTAATGAAAGACATCATTAAGGAGGAGAAAGAGAGGAACAAAGCAAATTCTTCTAAGATCATCCTCCCCAATAAGATTCCTTCTACCTTTCTGTTAGAGACCTTGGGCATCAACGTAAAGATTCATGCTTTCCTCTCCAACTTAGGCTAGAACGGGTTCATCTTTCAGAATGAACTTGGTTACGAATAAATTGTGAGGGAATTTATGTGCACGGTCTAATTGAGTCACAAAATCGATTCTTGAGCGGGGCAATACGGGTTAGTATTCTAGGCTTTTAGTGATCCTTTTTATATCACCATTGAACAACTTTCCTCCATTTTCAATCTTCAAGTAGGAGAAAACATTCCTTTTATCGTCTTTACATTTGATGTTATTTATTCTAAATTTTGGTCAAAAATTTCTATTAAAACTAAACACAACCCTAGAACCTCATTGGCCAAACATATTAAAACTCTACCTTTTTGGATACTGCATCATATCATCACCTTTTCCGTAAATGCTAGAGGTGATGGTAATAAGAAAGTATCACAAAAAGACTTGGCATTTCTTTTTTGTCTTGTCAAAAACAAAACAATTCAAACTGACCGGTATCTTGTGGATCAATTCATCCACATGAGTACCAAACCTAAAAGCCAATTCCTTCTACCTTCTCACGTTACTACGATTTATCACTTTGTAGGGGCACTTGATGAGGAAAATGAAAAATTCCTCACCAAGAAACTGCTTTCTTCTTAGAACATTCTTGACCTCACATACCTTTATTAATGTTAAAGCCATACACCCGGATACATATGCCTATACACTAGGTGCTATTAGGGCCAAGAAAATGGAAATCTCCCAAGCCTCTAAAAGGAAGAGGCTCATCATTGAAAAAGGAGCACGTCCAATTCCCCCTCCTCAACCAAAACCCAAATCCAAACTATCTCTTGCCACCATTAACAGAAAATAGGACAAGATGATAAGAATGATGAAAAGAAGATTCCTATTTCTCTCACGTCTTCATAGTGACATGGTGGATTTACAAGAAATGTTAGGTGTTCCTCCTTGCCATCTTCTATACTATAAAAAATTTGAAGATATTCAAAAAGAAGAGGGCAATGAAGAAGTTGAGGATGGAGATGAAACAGAAGGTGCCAACAATGAGGAAGTAGAAGAAACTTTTGGAGATGATGATGACTTTCCAACTTTCTTGACTAGGGATTCCTTATATTTTCTTTTTTGTATTTAAATGAAAAACTTGTGATCCCATAGTTTTTTATAAATAAATAAGATATGTTTCTTTGCAATTCCTTGTCTTGTGTGATTGATGAAATTTACTTTTATTACATTCTTATTTTTCTCCTTGTGAACACTTATCTATTTGTTATACATGTATTTTTTTCCCTTATGAACCCTCTTTTTGATCTTGCCAAAGAGAGAGAGATAGAAAAAATCTAAGTCTAAAGGCTAAGTCAAAGGGGGAGAGAAAATAACTTACAAATAATAACATAAGTTGAGGTGGAGCATCATACTATCATACTTAGGTTTTTTGAAATTTCATTTTAATTGATTGAATGCCATACTAAGGAAATTTCACCTTAAGCATTCATTGAATCATATTATACTCCAACTTCACATTTCTACATTATTTTCCCTTAAGATCAATCTAAGTTATCAAAATCAAAAAGGGGGAGATTGTTGGACTAAAATGGTTAATCCTAAGTCTTGGACCTCTTTTGATCTTGATAAAGGAGATTGATCAATCCTAATGTTTCAATTGAGTTTTGTTTTACATAATTAAGTTAGATTTTCAAGTGGAAGTTAGATGGAGTTCAAAATCTTCAAGAAGGAAAAGTTCATCCAAATTCGCTGTCATTAACTTATAATTCACGGTCGCGATATAGCTCAAGAACAGGGTGAAACTAGGCTAGATGAATTTGTGGGCATCATCTCTGCTGCGAATCATCCAAAGATGGGAGTGTCAAAGTCATAGACGAATTCGCAGTCCGTGTCGTGTCTCATTCGCAATCGTGAATTTCATAATGATTGAGGGAACCAAGTCCATAACCATAATGTGCCAAGTGTCCCATGTATCCATTGAAGAACAAAATTCACGAGAGCGACATTTTGGGTAGCGACCGCAATTTAAGAAGATGAAAATCGTCTTTAAAACAGAAGAATTCACGTCCTCAGTTGCACCGTGTAAAAAAAATAATTGCAACCACGACTTTTATGGGTAGTTAGAAAGCAACCACTATATTTTCCTGATGGACCAATGAGGAGATGACATATGGACTAGCCGTTAGACACTAACAGGGTTTTTCACTATAATTTTTGGCTCCCGTATGGAAATTGGAAAGTCGCGACCGTAAATCCTCAGTAGCGACCGCGACTCTCGCCTGTCATGTAATTAATGCAGAATCTGCCTAGCATGATTTGGAGATTTAATGTGCTTCATAATGTAACATCTCTTTTATGGGTATGAGCTATAAATACTCCACCAAATAGATATAAATGCAAGAGAATTCATAAATTTGTCACAAAACTCTTGCACTTTTGCTACTCATTCTTTCTATTTTTTAAGTGATTGTTTGGTGTGAGCATAAACACCAATTGTAATAGGTTTTAGTGTGAGCCTGTCAAAACACTAGAGAAAGGTTTTAGTGTGAGCCTGTGAAAACACTTAAGAGAGGTTTTAGTGTTAGCCTTAGAAAACACTTGTAAGAAAGGTTGTTGTGTGAGCCTTGAAAACATAAAGTGTAAAAGTTAGGTGTGAGCTTAGAAACACCATTTGAAGTTAGTGAAACACCCAATTACAGAGAATTAGGGAGTGGTTGTAGGGTTGATTATACCCGAACCACTATAAATCTTGTGTCTTCTTTTCTATTCTTTTATATCGTCATTTTATTTTTTTTAAACATCAATTCAACCCTCCCCCCTTTTCTTAGTGCCTAGGGCCAACACATATATAAAGTCATATGTCCTTACATAAATATAACTTTAGCTTTTATTCCATGCCTAAACAAAGATTGCATAAAGTTTATTGGACTAGATCGATTTAACCTAAGTCATGAACCTCTTTTGATCTTGACAATAGAGATTGATCAATTATAATGTATTCATTAAGTGTTGTTTTGCAGACTATAAGTTAGTTCTTATCATTGGAAGTTGGATGGAATCCAAATCTCCAACCTTGTAAAGTTCACTCTAATTTGTGGTAAGTGTATTGACAATCGCGATCGCAAATCAATCACAAGGAAGGATGAAGCTAGGCCAAAGGAATTTGCGGCAAGCTTCGTTACTGCGACACACCCAAAGTTGGCAAAGCCATAGTCATAGATGAGTTCATAGTGTGTGTCATGCTTTAGTCGCAACAGCAAATTTTATAGTGATAAAAGAGGGAACCATAGCCATAACCATATCTTGCCAAGTGTCCCAAGTGTCTGTTGAAGATAAAAAATCACGAGGGTTAACGTTTGTTCGCGACCATAATTCAAGCAGTTAAAGTTCGCTCTTCAAGCAGAGAAATTTGTGGTCTCAGTCGCGCCCAAGGCACTGATATCTCACGACTACGACTTTTGAGAATGGTTAGAACATAACGACTATATTTTATTGGATGACCAATGAAAAACTGACACTTCGACTAGCAGTTAGACACAAACAGGATTTTCAGCCGAAATTGGATATTCGCAATCGTAAAAAGTTAGCAGCGATCGCGATTTTAGCCTAACAAGCATTTAATGTTAAATCTATCAAGCACATCTTTGAGATTTATTCATAGTTTGAGTCTAATGTCTCCTTGGTGGTTATGGGTTGTAAATACTTCACTAAACATATGTAAATGCAAGAGAATTCATTAATTTGAAACCAGACTCTTACAAATTTGCTACTCATTCTTTCAAATCTTTTTTATACTTTAAGTGATTGTTTGGTGTGAGCATTAAACACCATTATAAGAGGTTTTAGTGTAAGCCTTAAAAACACTTATCAGAGATTTTAGTGTGAGCCTTGAAAACACTTGTAAGAGGTTTTAAGTGTGAGCCTTAAAAATAGTTGTAAAAGGTTTTTGTGTGAGCCTAGAAAACACAAGTTGTAAAAGTTTAGTGTGAGCTTGGAAACAACATTTGAGTTGAGTGAAATACCCAATTGTAGAGAATTGGGGAGTGGACATAGGGTTAGTTAACACCTGAACCATTATAAACACTTGTGTCAATTTCTTTTTTTTTACTCAACTTCTTATCCACAATATTCTTCATTTTAATTTTTAATTGAACACCAATTCAATCCCCTCTTCTTGGTGCCCTAGGCCAACAAGTGGTATCAGACTTAGTCTCACAAACAAGCCTTAATTGGGTGAGCAAAGATCATGGCATAAGAGGGAATACACTCACACCTCAAGCCTACTTTGATGGATCTGACTATACTCATTGGAAGTATAGGATGACGATTTATCTTGATATAGATGTAGTAAACCTTTGGGATGTAGTTGTCAAAGAATGGAAGCCATCCACTAAAGTAGTGGATGGAATTGAAAAACTCATTCCAAGGGAAGATTAGATTGAAGTACATAGGAGCTCAAATGACAAGAACAAGAGGACAATGGCTATTCATCTAAGCTCTCTCTTTAGGGAAGAGATTGGAAGAGTGCAACATTGCCAAACAGCTTATGCCATTTGGATGATTATTGAAAACTATCATGAGGGCACAACATTTGTTTAATCAAGTAGATTGAAGATATAGGTGATGGAGTGAGAGCTTTTCATGATGAAAGACCATGAAAGCATCATCGAAATGATGAATAGACTTCTATCCATCGTCACAAACATGAAGAAATTTGGAAGGACTCTCACCAACTATGAGGTAAACATAAAAATCATTGAAACTCTTCCATTAGATAAGTTTGATGTAAGAGTGTGCAGTATTCAAGAGTCCAACTCATAGATTGGAAAGGTTCCTACATATGTGTTAATAGGCAAACTCTTAACTCATGAGTTAGCCTTACAAAAGGATGAGCAAATGAAGAAATTAAGGGGCCAAGGAGAAAAATCAAAAAAAGAAATAAGAACCTTGTCACTCAAATTCTCAACTAAGGAGAAGGAGGTAGAAACTACTTCTAGTGATGAAAAGAGTGATAAAGAAGAAGAAGAGCTAACAATGCCCTTAAAAAGGACTAAGGAGTTAATTAGAAGAAGAAAAGAGAGAATAAGCTTCAAGAAGACAACTCCTAATCCTTTAGAGAGATCTAATGAAGTCACTTGCTATGAATGTGGCAAGCAAGGCCACATCAAATACGATTGTCCCAAGACAAAGAAAAAGAAGAGATGGGATAAGGAGAAGAAGAAAAGTTTCTCAGCCACTTGAGATGATAGCTTAAGTGAAGATAAAGAAAAAGGAGAAGTTTCCAACATTTGGATCATGGCATAAGAAGACTCTTTAAATGAGGTAAGTACTTTATCTCACTCTCATTCAGATTTTGATGATTTTGATAAGGTAGATGAATAGCTTATAGAGGCTCTTACTATGAGATGTGACAAGTACAAGTCACAAATGAAGTTTTACAAAAAAAAAATGTCTAAAATTAGAGGATGATTGTAAATCCCTCAATGATCTTGTAAACAAATTGAGAGCATCGAATGATAAGCTCAAAAAATCTATGAAAAATCTTTCCAAATCATCTTCATCATTGGCTTCATTGAGAAAAGAGAATGACTCCATAAAAGGAGAAGTCATTAAGCTTTAAAGCTCAATCTATAAGTTTTATAAAGGAAAGGAAGCATTAGACACATTGATTGTGTCTCAAAGGCCACCATTGATTAGACATGGTATAAGCTTCAAAGCCTTCTCATCCACATCATCTCACACTACATTAATTAGAGCATCAAAACCTCAAACTTCAAGTGTTAAGGTAATTGGGAAGAAATGTGCTCCTAGCACTAAGCCACCTATGCCTAAGGGTAAAGGGAAGGCTCCCTAAAGCTCAGGAGCCAAGACTCAAAGAGCAAACCATGCCTATTTGTACAATAAAAAGTATGCTCACACACACAAACAAAAACAATCATTTACTGCTCCTTATCACTTGTGCACATGCATGCACTCATATAATCAAAGTATGAGAAAGCCTCCTACTCATACTAAGTTTGTGCATAGGAGAAAGACTCACAATTCTAAACTCCAATGTCACTATTGTATGAAATATGGGCATATTAATATTCATTGTTATATTAGGAAGGCTCACCTCAAATTAGAGGACCCTTCAACTCTAATCTCCTAGGACCAAAGTATGCTTGGGTACCTAAGAAAAAGTGATTTACTTTTATTGTGCAGGAAAGTGTGGCAACCACCAATAAATCAAGCAATTGACATATAGATAGTGGATGTTCTAAGCATATGACATGAAATAGAAAGCTATTCATAGCATTGAAGGAAAAAGAAGGTGAAAATGTCACATTTGGTAACAATGCCAAGGGTAAGGTGATTGGCATTAGAACCATTGGAAAGAATGATTGTTCTTTGATTGATGATTTGTTGAGTGTAAGTCAACTGTGTGACAAAGGTAATAAAGTCATCTTTGATCCTAGGGAATACAGAGTTACCACATTAGTGGATGATGAGGTTATTTTCAAGGGTGAAAGGAAAGGCAATACCTACTTAATTAGCTTAGATAATTCGGCTAACCAATCTTTTAAGTGTCTTATGTCTTTAAGTAATGAAGCTTGGCTATGGCATAAAAAGTTTATACATGCAAGCATGGATCTTCTATAAAGCCTATCCAAAGGAAAATTGGTGGAAGGTCTTCCCAAGCTAAATTTCACCAAAGACAAGACATGTGGTCCTTGCCAAATGGGGAAGCAACATCAAGCCTCCTACAAAGCTAAACATGTTTTAAGTTCATCTAGACCCCTTCAACTAATTCATATGGATTTGATTGGACTCACTAGAAGTGCTAGCTTAAGTGGAAAACATTATGCACTAGTCCTAGTTGATGATTACTCTAGGTTTACTTTGGTGTCCTTTTTAGCTCATAAGAATGATACTTTTGATGCTTTCAAAAGTTTTGCAAAAAGAATTCAAAATGAAAAGGGTTACTTCATTTCTTCTATTAAAAGTGACCATGGAAAGGAATTTCAAAATGTATCTTTTGAAACTTATTGTTTGAAGAATGAAGTTTTTCATAACTTTTCAACTCCTAGAACACCACAACAAAATGGTGTTGTAGAGAGGAAAAATAGAACACTAGTAGAAATGGCTAGAACCATGCTCAATAAGTATTCTTTACTGAATTACTTTTAGGCCGAAGCCATTAATACTTCGTGTTATCTTGCAAATAGAGTTTTTAAAAGACCCATTCTTAATAAAACATCTTATGAGCTATGAAATGGTAGAAAACCCTAGATATCATACCTAAGTATATTTGGATGCAAGCCCTATATATTGAATACCAAGGATAATCTTGGGAAATTTGATTCTAAGAC
>CATIWR010086640.1:0-78591 GCA_949677035.1 Omphalea diandra | reverse complement strand
AATATTGAAAATTTGATAAATAAAAAAATAAAATAAAATTATATTTGAATTTATAAGGTTATTTTTGTCAATTTTAAGTTAACCTTTCATTTTATTCCAGTGCAAACAAACAAAATTATTTTCAAACCATTCATTTCTATTTCTACCATTCCAAACATAAATATAATTTAACACTTCCTTTTCAAACCAAACCAATCCATTCAATTCCATTAATAACCTTTTCATTTCATTATAAACACCACATCCAAATATGTTATTACTCGCTCCAGCCTCCTCTATATATAACCCAACCCTTTCTCTCCCTCCCCCGCCACTCTAAGAACACAAGAAGTATGGGTTTTCCTGTAGGCTGCACACAGGTTATACTCCCCAAACTATTACTCCACACTCTTTCCTTTCTTGGTTTCATTCGTAAGCTCATTACCACCTTCTTTCGTTTTCTTGGTCTTCCTGATTTTCTTGAACCCGATATTTCTTGGTCCGAAACTACCACCACTACTACTTTCTCCTCCTCCTCCAGGGTCCCGGAGTTCTACTCCTTCTCTGCTCTCCTCATCCGGGAGATTCTCCCCGTCGTCAAGTTCGCCGACCTGGTTGACCCTCCGGCCGACAGCTGTGCTGTCTGTCTTTACGAGTTTGAAGGGCAAGATGAGATCAGACGGCTCACAAACTGCCGCCATATATTCCACCGTAATTGCTTGGACCGGTGGGTCGGGTACGACCAGAAGACTTGCCCACTTTGCAGGACGCCGGTGGTTCCCGATGATATGCAAGAGGCTTTCAATGAGAGGCTATGGGCTGCTTCAGGAATTCCTGAGTTTTATGGGGAGTTTTCTTCTACTATGTAGATTTCTATTATAAACCAACCTCAGCCTCCAGCGCCCCTTCCCCTCCCCCTCCCCCGCCATTTAATTTTAGGATTTGTTTTTTTTTCCAGAATTTTTGGAAGTTTGAGTTGATGTGTGTACATATACAAAAATGATTAAGAAAAAGAAAAATGAGAAGAATTTGATGATGTTGTATAGCTGTCTCCACGGTGGGTTAATAAACTTCAGAACTTCTTCAGTCCCATAATTTTCTTGTTATTTTGTTTCTCCTTTTCAGTTAGATTTAGATAGATAAAATGGTTTTATTCAATTTGTTTTTTTTTTTAAATTTTAATCGACTTATTTATTTTGGGTTATTTTGGTGTAAGGGTAAGTTTCACATGATGATAGTTTCTCAACCATTATTATGACTGATTGGAATGCGACATTGTTACGGATCATTGTCTTTTTTAGTTTCTTCAATTTGAAATTAGGTTTAGGGTACCAATACCATAAGCATTTGGTTTCTGCCCTTCTTCACTTTGCCTTTCTTGAAAGGAAAGGTGAGTTGGTGCACAAACCCAACAAAATAGAGATATTGGGGTTTGACTCAACACTAGAACACAAGCTTCAATATTTTCCCTTTCTCAGGATTTTAAACAAGTTATAGTCTTTTTTTTTTTTTTTTTGGTGAAGAATGTACTAACCTTTAAATTTCTAAATTTTAGTTTATAGTAATAAACACTATCTATCTATCTATCCATATATATATATATGTGTGTGTGTGTGTGTGGGTGGTGGGAATTGCCAATGCTTTCTAAAGAACACATGGAATTCAACAAAGAAAGTGAATGCTAATACATATCTTTAGATAAGCAATGGTTGACTATTAGAAGAGATTAATGAAGCTGAATACAGCATTATTCTAAGCTAGATCATCTTCTTAATTTTAAACGTTAGAGATTAAGAGATTATTTATATGTTTATAGTTTATAAAAAATTAAGTGTCAACTTGGTCAACAAGAGTATGGCTTGTGCTTTGTTCTTATGTGGGTGCTGCTGTCATCGACTAATATTATAAAGCCAACCATGATTGCCTGCTCTTTATGAGTATTATAATTTATATGCCTGATTAAATATGATGTTGAGATAATAGATTTTTAAAAATAAAAACAGAACAAAATTCCGGTCTTCCAATTTTCGATAAAATATTCAATTAAAAAATAAGCAAAATAAATAATGGGCAAAGCTTCTTCTGCTAATCTATAATTATATGAATACGATATCGAAGGGTAATCATATTTATTTTCATATTTTATATGTTACACATTTATAATCATATTTTTTGTTTGTTTGTTTGTTTACATTTCAATTGGTCTCCGAAAAAAAATTAATTTTTTTGATAGACTAAAAAGAATTAATTGAGTGATTATTATATTATTGCATAAAGAATGAATAGAAATTATTATAAAGTAATTATAAGATTAGTTAACAAGTGAATTAATTAAGCTAGTCTAAGACTAAAAGGAAGGTGTGTGTTCAAAGAAGCATCCCTTAGAGCATTCCTTAATTATCAAGTGGCAAGAAAAAAAAATCATTCTCTGTGGCTACCCAACTTTTAAAGAAGCCCAAACGGACACGGTTTAGGAAGAAGAAATCAAATGTTGATCCATTTGCATATTTAGAAAAAAAAAAAAAAAATCCAAGACATATATATAGTTGTTTTTCTTTTAGTATTTAGTTCTAGAACTTTAGAAAAATTCATGGCAATACATGTTCTAGACTATAATGCTAGACCCCTAATAATAATAATAATAAAATAGCATTGGAAGTGAGATGGTCAAATCAGTCTCTTAAATATTCTTAAGTTAAGCAAACCACCCTAATACAAGATTATTCTTCAATGGAAACCAAATTTGTTCTCCTTAACACAAGATTATTCTTCTAAATTTCTAAGCTAACTCCAATTAATTCTTCAATGGAGAAGGATAATTTCACAAAAACTGGTTCACTCAAATAGTTGACTTGTCTTTCTACCAAAAAAAAAAAAAAAAATAGTTGACTTGTCTCCACTATGTTTCAATTCTTGATTTCATTATTATTCACAGGGATTAGTATATACCAATCGAATTCACTCTATTTAGTTTATTTTTTTTATTACAATTTGATTTGATTTAATTTTCTTTTAATTGAAAATTATTCACTTTTTATTTTTAATTTAATTTTTATATAAAAATCAAATAAATTGAATTTACTAAAAAATTAACTTAAATTATAAAAATTTAAAACTGAACTCATTTAAATTAAAATTTTATAAATTTAATTCGATTCAATTTATAAATACATAATTTTGATAATATATTTTAATTTTTATATATTTTGATTTAATTTAATTTAAAATATAAAAATTTGATTTAAGTAAAAACTGAACGAACAAATACTGGATAACAACTCGAGTTATCTTTAATACTGAAAAGTCATAAATTTTATTTATAATTAAAACTAAATTTAGAAAAAACAAATATTACATCACAAACTCAAAAGCAAGAGCTATAGAAACAGGGCCGTAACTTTTTTCTTTCTTTCTTTGTTTTCTTCGGAGAATAAATCAATCAATCAATATGATTCAACTGGGAAAAAAAAACAAAATTGTGGATAAAGTGGAGGACGGGTACAGGCAGGGACACCACCCATTTGAACTTGGACTATCTCATCCTTATTAAAGGGGAAAGCAAAACGTTATTTCATTAGCTTTTCTTTCTCAGTAATGAATTCCATTGTTAAAAAAAAAAAAAAAGGTGCTAAATGGTAACAAATTAGGATTGTTAGAAGGAGGGAGCCAACTTTGTTATTCAAAGTTGGGTCCATTCATCCACTAAAAAATTCCATAGTAGAGTAAAATTATTTTATTCACCCTATTTAATTTTTTAACTAACTTGATTTAATTTTTTTAATTAAATCAATTTTAATGAGTTTATATCAATCATTATTAAAAGATTAGAACTAATTAATTAATTAATTTTAAGCCAAAATTGTTATAAAACTATATGTTTAATATATTTTTTTATATGAGATTGATTCTTAATAAAACTTTTAAAGATTGAAAGAAGTTATAAGCATATACACATTTTCTTTTCCCAGCTGTATAACTACCAATACTCTTATTCTGATGCATGGAAAGTTAGTTGCTCCTGATAAGGACGTTGATGAGGTCATGGCAATTGAAGATTTAGGGTTTAGATTTTAGCTGGTTGGTTGCATCATGACAGATTCGATGAGATTTGTGATAAGGATTATAGTTGTGAAAGTTCCAAATTCTAGGTTAGGTTGGTCTGTCGACTGGACCTAGCAGTCCTCACCTACAACGATTTAGCTACCCGCAATAATCACCAAATGGCGTATGCATTACCAGCCATCAACCCTGTCATAAATTACCCCATTTATTTCATAATATCTTTTATTTTATAATACCTATCATTTTATATATTAAAAAATAATTTTATTAATATAAATTAATATGTCCTTGATTTATTTTTAATTAAAATTTCACCATAAAAAAGAAAAGAAAAGAAAAGAGATGATGAGAATAAATTTTTTAAAAAAATCATTTATTATTGCTTTGATATTATTGAATAATAAATATTTTGAAATAAAAACACTTAAAAAATGACTGATATCATAAAACGAAAGTAGTAAATTTATTTGAAAGCTTAATTCCAAATGAGTTGTAACGTTGACTAAGAGATTCTTACCAATTCCATGAATCAATATCCCTTTAGTACAGGCCTTAAATACAATTTTGATTGTGGTACAATTTGTCTGATAAATGACCTTTTGAGAGGAGGAAGAATCGTAAAGACCTTGCCATCCTTCATACTTAAGCATACCCAGTGTGGTTAAGAATTTTTCTGTCTGAATTCCTTCAGTCATTTCAAAATCTGTTAACTGCCTTAAAAAATTTTTTCACGACAGAGAAAGATAACTAAATGAAGCACATGCACAGAGACAGACACACCAGCTCTTATTGATGTTGAGAAAAAAAAAAAGAAAAATACGCCAAAATTATGCAAGTGCATACAAATTTACACACACCAAGAATGTCATGGGAAAATATTGAGTTAGGAGAGGATAAATTGTCTCCATTTTCAATTGGTGCGATGCACAATATATCAAAGAGCACACAAATTTTTCCTGACATAAAAAAGAAATTTTTGAATACCATCAAGTAAAATAAACACATGAACCAGTTTCACTATTTCCCCACTACATATACCACTCACATTTTAAATGTATCACCTCCAAATCTACACCCACAGCAAAATGCTCCTCTGGGATGGCAAACCAACATTCATCTCAGTGAAAATATCACTTAGACTAGCTCGAAGGGTGATAACTAGGCGGAGGGTAATTGGAGTGATAAGCAGGTGGCGGATAAGCTGCCGCAGGGTAACCTTGAGCCTGAGGTGGTGGATAACCATAGGGTTGTCCATATGCTGCTTGAGGTGGATATCCAGCAGAGGGAGGAATTGGCTGATCAATGCGGGACATCTGCTGAACAGGGGGTACTGCCATCACTGGTTGCGGACCAAATTTTCCATCTCGTTTGTCCATTTCAATCTTGTGTTGCGTCTGTAGATATCCAAGTTACCATTAGCAAAATAAATATCAAATTAAAAAATATATATGAAGTTTCCAATTTCATGAACTTTCTTGGATTGAAGCAGTACCTGCATACAGGCACAAACCCTGCCCACAGAAACAGATGAGATCAGTAACGTAGTTGTCAGCCATTTTGGTTGATTATATTCAATATTAAGAAATAGAAGAAATACTTACGTGCAATAAACCATATCAGCCAAACAAGAAAGTAACTGCGAAGCCTCTTGAATTTCATCACTCCCAACAATCATCGCGACGATAGAGAATATGCATGCAACTTGTTGGAGACAGAACATAAAACCCTGAAGGGGAAGAATCAGCCTACTTAACCAATCACAAAACAAGTATCAAAGTAATATCACAAACACATAGAGAGAGAGAGACAGAGAGAGAGAGGTACAATGATGCAATTATCACACTGCGTTGTCTGAATGTTGAATTCATCTTGCAACAAAAACCGGGTAGAGGCCACTGAATTTCCGAAGCAGCAGAATACCTGGGAACTCAAACAGATCACTGCAGTTAATAAATAAGATGGAGCTAGATTGTCTAGTGTGAGCCTAATGAAAAATGATTCTCAATGAACTTATATTGTCTCAACAAATCATTTGCCCTGAAATAAGCAGAGAGAAGCACATTTCAGGTTATAAAGTCAGCAAGGTTCTCAACTACTTCGTTCTCAGTGATGAATCAGCCTGTCAGTACAAATTCAAATAAATCTAAAACCTACTCCAATATAATGAAGAGGAGTGATGACCTAAATGACGGGGAGACCAATTATGTTGAATCCAGGAAATATATGGGTTCAGAACATAGCTGATGCTCAGAATCAAGGTTTTAAGCAATCAATAACATATGCTCAGTCTCATACGAAAGCAAAGTTCACAATTTTCACAGAATCCTCTGCTTTATTACATAATGTAAAGAAAGGAAAGAAATTGAACAAGATCGAGTATAAAAAGATTCACATAAATTCATAACTTCTATACTCTGGTCACAAAGGAAAAAAAAAAAAAAAGGTTTGGTTTTGCAGTCACAGCACCAAATTTTCATTTTATATTTGTTAAAATGGAAATTTGTGCATATAATGATGCAATTAGAAGTCAGGGAGAGAAATAAATCATCCTGTGACAGACAACTAAAAGAAAATATCGTAATCATTTTGGTTTTAAGACTAAGTTCTTATTATTTGAGACTTTCATGTAAACTCTTACTATTTAGTCATACTAAATGAACATTTGATAATCATTTTGGTTTTAATACAGAGTTCTCAATATTTGATATTTTCATGCAAAATCTTACTATTTATTTAATTTGAATTTAAAAATAAAAACAATAACTGAGAGGGCGTTTGATATCAATCTGATTTTTTCTTCTGTGTTTTTTTAAATTTTTTTTTAAAAAAATAAACACTAGACAACAACTTTTTTTTAAAAAAAAAAAAACTGTTTTTGTGATTCTTTTTCATAATTATCAGTAAATATTTTGGAAACAAAAAATAGAAACCAAAAACCACAAGTTCTGGTTTTTAAAGTCTCATTTTTGGTTTTTAGAAAATAAAAAACAGAAAGTGATACCGAATGGGACAATTTTCTATACTGGTTCTCTTTGATTCTCTAAATTGTTTGATTCTATGTCACTCTAGCAATAGCATCTGTAGTCTCGCTACAACACTGAAGCAGGATTACAGCACAATCTGTTGATGTTCCAACTTAACATTGGCAGAAGCCATATATCAAATCATCCATAGTGAATGCAGATTAGCGGTTTGAAATTAGTCATCCATAAAAACTAGAAGCTTTGATATTCAAAAAACTTGAATTCCTACATCCATGAAAGTTAATCTTACTGATGTGTGCCTATGAACAAGGAACTAGTTTGGAAGCTAGTGAAGAACCATCTTCAGTTTCCATTTGTGAAAAAAGCATAGAAATTATCTCAATTTTCCTGTTGTCTCCATTTCCTTTTAATGGTTTGGCATTTGCTTCTAAAGAAAATAGTGCAACAATAATCCATCTTAGCTTGCCTAAACTGAATGGAAGAGGAGAAGAAATTTCACCAGTTTCCAGAAACAAATAGAATATTTCTCAGATGCTCAAACTAATGTCATATGATCCAAATCGAAATAATAAGAGACATTAATCTGATTTGTCAGAAACAGCTGGTTCAATGGAGGGGTTTCAGAAGCAAAGTTGGTCAGCCCAGTTAGGACAGCTATGAGCTATCCACTATGTGATCTTTATAAGCATCTCTCTGGAAACTCATTCAAGATTGATCTTTAACCAATGAATTTTAAAGCAAATAAATATAAGACACCATGATGACCAATGGCAAATACACTTTCATACCTCCGTTGCGAGGCAAACTTCAGGACATTTGCTTTCACCACACCTGCCGCTACAAGGCATATAACCAGCACAACAGACGTACCTACAATAAACAAGAGGAAAGTTTACTTAAAAAGGATGCTATCTAAATATCAAAAGATCATGACCATGATAAATATCTCTTACCTTGACATGTCATTGTAAAGAGCTCGTTTGCGGAGCAAGTATGATATACATGGCCCACTACGAAAGAATTAGAAAGAATTAAAAAGAATTAGATGTGCTGAGATGAACAGAAACACCATGACCATGTAAAAATTCAATAATCCAATGGCACATCACATGGCAAGGCACAAATAGAACCATACATATTAGTCCTGCATATCCTATAACAACATAAAATTATCACAACTTTCTAAGCAAATAAATTCAAGGTACTTTGATAAATGTAAAGGCCTCTCTTTTTCATTCATCAGGGTTACATCCAACTTCAAAAAGGATTAGGAGAAGGGAATTAAATAGTAAAGAAAATTAATAATATAATAAAAGGAAGTTATGGAAATAACATAGAAAATGTTTCTTGGTTGTCCAAATCCGAATTGGTTTTGGATTTTGAAGTTGTCAGTAGTAAACAATATAAATAGAGGTCTTATGGCTTTTGTTTGCGAGGTAGTGATGAATTTTGAAATAGCCATGGGAATAGATGGATGGTGGTATGACAACGTGTGAGTGGTGAGGTTTTGGATTGTAAGCATGTGCTGCAACTTAGGAGCATGGCCCAGTAATAAAATTGTGAGTGTATTTAGGATAAACGTTTGTGAGTGAGAGTACTAAAATTAGTAATTGTATTCATTGATTTTATAGTGAATTATTTTATGAAGTTTGTTTACGCCAAACCACATTAGTGTTTGTGTTCTTAGCACCAAACCAGGTTAATGTTTGTGTTCTTAGACATTAATTTAACAGTATTATTCATTACAAACGATAACAAAGCCAGGGTTCTCCAATGTCAAAGATCATAAGTATGGGAGGATCAAAATTTGAGGTAGAGCCGTTCAATGGCAAAAATAATTTTAGCTTGTAGCAAAGCACTGTGAAGGATATCCTTATGCAACAAAAATTATTTAAAGCGTCGGCCAAGAATAAGCCAGTGACATTCTGAGGAACTTCGACAAAAAGCAATAAGTACAATTCCTTGGCTTTAGCTCCAGATGTAAAATATTAGTTGTTGAATAAGACTAAATTTTTTAGCCTATGGAAGAAATTAGCAAAGCTTTATAATATCAAAATCACTCACCAAAAAACTGTATTTTAAAGAAAAATTATACCAGTTGAAAATGAATGTAGTCATAGATATTAAAGTCCATTTTAATGCAATCAATAAATTAATTACCCAATGCGCTACCATGGGTGTGAAGATTGAAGATAAGGGTTTGTTGCTTTTGTGCTCTCCCACCATCTTATGAAAACTGGGTAACAACATTGACAGTTGGCAAAACGACGTTAACTATAGAAGACACTACTGCAGCTATTTTGGAGCACGAGAAATTTAAGAGGTTGAGTAGTAGCGAAGAAGATAGAGCTTTTGTTGCGTGTTTTAGTCATGGATAGTAATTCATGTCAAAATTATTATAGAAGCAAAAACATATTAGACTCAAAATCACAAGTGAACATTCCAGGGAGAGAATGCTACTATTGTCATGAGAAAGGACATATTCAATAACTGTAAGAAAATGAATGAACACCTAGCGGAGTTCAAAGAATTCAAGAAAAGTCATGGAAATGATGGGACTGCAGTGGCAATTGAAGAAAGTAGTAAATATGAATATGAAGTTTTAAATACTAACATGGTTCATGATGGCAAGAAAGAGGCGCCCATTACATGATGAGCGGTTAATGGATTCTGCTTGTTAATTTCATATTTATTCAAAAAGAGAATATTTTGATTCATTTGAAGAGAATAAAGGAGAAGTCTCAGCATTAGCCAATTATGAAACAAACGATGTTCAAGGCATTGGTACAGTACAAATTAAAATGCATGAGAGTAAGGTTAAGGCTCTTGGCGATGTAGGGCATATTCCCAAATTTAGAAGAAATTTAATTTCCTTAGGTAGGTTTGATTTATCAGGTTATAAGTGTTCCATTGGAGATAGATCCAAACGAGTTAGTTGCAATGCTCTAGTAATCATGAAGGTTGAAAGACTTGACTTGAGAAATCTGTATAGATTAATTGGTAGCATATTGATTGGAGACAAATATAATGAAACAAAACCTGTAATCAAGAGTTCAAGGAAGTACACAAGCGAAAATTATGAAGATTATCATTATCTTTTTACTTGGAGGTGGAGATTTATTATATCCAACTTCAAAAAGGATTAAGGGAAATGAATGAAATAATAAGGAAAATTAACAATATAATATAAAGAAGTAATAAAAATTAGATAGAAAAGGTTTCTTAGTTGTCTAAATCCAGATTGACTCTGGATTTCGAATTAGTCAGTAGCAAACAATAGACGAAGGTCTGATGACTTTTGTTTGTGAGGTAGTGTCTACAAATTGCCAGATGTGGTGCGACAACTTCTGAGTGGTGAGGCTTTGGAATTATTAGCTTGTACCACAACTTAGCAGCGTGACTAAGTCATAAAATTGTGGGTGTATTTGAGTTAGGGGTTTGTGAGTGAAACTATTAAAATTAGTGATTGCATTCATTGATTTTATAGTAACTTATTTTGTGGAGTAGACTTATGCCAAACCACTTCAAAATTATTTGGGTTCTCTGACATTAATTTAGCATTACTATTCATAACAATTGGTACTAGAGTGTCAAGTTCATCTACAGTATAAGTCTATAACTGCAATATAAAAATGAAATATTGACTGTGATGACAGAATTGTCACATGTGTGAAAGAGAGAAAAAAAAAAACCAAAATATGGGGGTTGGGAATTCCATATTCAAACCATTGCAAGAATAAAGGAAAAGGCTAATAAGAATGTGGATGAATCAAAATAGAAAGCATAAAATAGATAGATTAATCAACATCAAAAAATGCCTCAGATAGCTAAATTATTTGAATTTGAAACTATCATGCCTCAACTTGCGCTAATTGATCAGAATCCAAAGACAGTTGAGTAAGGAATTGTCATAATCCAGTCAACAAAAATAGAATGAGTGTTACGAGTCAATCTAATACCAAGATATTAACAAGCATTCTTTTCTTTAAGAAATTTAAAATCATTGAACAGTATTTTCTCATTGCCAATATAAAAAAATCAGAAGACCTAAGCATAAGAAGTGGAACAACACAGATAAGAAACAAAGGTTGTTTTTTTTTTTTTTTTTTTTCCTTTTCTTTCCTGTGGGGTGGAGGAGGACCCTCTTAAGCATAACAGATATTTCTTTCTTCCAAAACAATCACAATTGATCAGAGTCGCCCAATTTGAACAAATTCTTGACATTCTGTGAAAGTCAACCCTATGTCATACAAGGTCTAACCAGCCTCAACTTTTCAAACAAAACCAATGTCATTCAACAACCGAGAATAAAATTAAGGTAAGAAAATACAAAACTGAAGCACATAATTAAAAAAAAAAAAAGCCAGATCTACATACTGAAACCATATAAACAGTAGATCAAGAATACTCACCACCAAAAAGCCAAGCAGCAATCTTCACACCAAAAGAAAAATAAAGAAAAAACTGATATCAGAAAAATTCAACAAATAAGCCACACAAATGCCAACAAAAAAAATATATATATACTCACAAGGGGGGTCAGCTTGAATGGTGCCCATAAGATCAGTATGCCAGAGATTCCTGTAGTTCTGGCGTAGCTGCATCTTGTCCAGATGCTCCTGAGAAGCCATGGCCACCTAACCAAAGGATGAACTCAAAAGGCAAAAAGATCAAAAACTGAAAGAAATGGAATTTGAGTATGTATAGAGGCCGAAAACGAGTCTTCTTGAGTTATTTAATGGAATTTCTTCGAAAATGAGACTTTATAGAACCCCAACAAGTGAATTCTTCAAAGCCAAGAGAAATTACAAAAGACGCTTCCTAAGCTAAAGACTAAGACTTGGGAGATGACAACTCACTCATTTGCCCACTTGGGAGGAAGTATTTTACCATCTTACAGTTGTGGCGAAATGCTTCCGCATTCTCGTATTTTCATTGGTCAACGAAAAAAGTATAAGTAAATCAGTATTTTTAAAATCGAATAGATAAGTAAATTGATCTATTCATTTATTTATGATTAATTACTCTGATTGATTCAATTTAATAATTAAATAACAAATAAATTTTAAAAATATTATTAAAAATAATTTTAAATAATTAAAAAAATATTAAAATTATAATACTTCAAATATAAAAGTTATTTGAAAATAAAATTAAACTTAATTAAATTGATTATTAATTTGATTTTTAATTTTATGGGTTTAACTAATCGGTCTGATTTGTTTTTTAAAACACTATTTAATAATAAAATATCTATTTTTCATAAAATTTCTAAACTTTGATAATTCTATTATGTTAAAATATTTTTGAATTTTAACCTTTTTTTAGTTAAAAAAGAGTTTCTTGAATTCAAAATATTTTTAACTTTAGAAATATTATTAGTTATTTATAAAAAAAAATAAACTATATTATCAAGCTAATGAATCACTATTTGTAAAAATCTTAACTTTAAATTCTTTAAGATTAACCTTTTACACTTAAAATTTATATCTGAAAAATCTATTTATCAATTATCAAATATAAGCTCTTTTATTTTTTTTTTCTCAGCAGTTACTATTGGCAAAAAGAATGCAGCATACAACATGCCTTTATTATTTCAAAATTAATCACTTTAATGATTACACTATCAGTGACTAAAAAAGTACTATGCTTTTATAATATAACAGTCCAAAAACTCAAGAACTTGACAGTAAATAATTGTCAAAATATATGAAGTAAAAAAGATTAATGAAAAAAATGCAGAGAAGACGAGCCGCAATCATATAGTTGGGCTGGATTGGTTGATTGAGTTTGCAACCTTTTTGTTGTGTTTCATAGCCCAAAAATAAAGAACAAAAAGCCCATCAGAAGCAGATCCAAATGCAAAGTTCAAAACAAATATATCACAATTGCGGAAATCCCAAAGTTATTAACACTTTGTTTGATTAGAGAGAAGTGAAGAAAAAAGAAAAGAAAAAAGAAATTAAAATTATTTTTCTTGATTGATTTACAAATAAGAGAAAGAAAAAGAAGACTAATAGAGAGAAATTATATTTCTCCTATAGCTTATTAGAGAGAAATTACATCAATAAAAATCTCTCTATTTTAGAGAGAAAAATATTTAGTTAAACAGTGTGAAATATATCAAATGATTAAAATATCCTTAATTTATTTTCATATATTATCTCTTTTAATTACAAAAGTAAATTTATACATAATAAATTTGAATTTCCTCTCATATGTAAATAAGATAAAAGAAATTATTTTTTTTCTCTTTATTTCTCCTATTTAATTTCTCGTCATTTTCCCGCAATCAAACATAGGGTAAATACAAAGGATTCTAAAGTCTTGAGAAGCAAGTCCAATATGGCTTCGCAACCTTCTTAGGAAGGAAGGAGAATCTAGGGAATCTTACCAGAAGCAATAGTAAGTTAATTAATATGCCCACTTGAAAGATATAATTAAACAAACCTGCTAGCTATTTGTACTTGCATTTGTGGCTGAAAAGGGGGTCAAATTGAAATGATATTCTGCTAGTGGAATAATCTTAATATATGAGCACCGTTAAGGAGTATGCTCTTTAATCGTAAGGTGCATAAGGGTCAAATTGAATTATATTCTACTAGTGGAATAATCTTAATATATTAGCATAGTTAAGGAGTATGCACTTTAATCGTAAATCGCATAAGGGTAAATGAGCAAGGAAGCCTGCACGCTTTATAAATCTAGAGGTGAGGTGAAGGGAAGTGACCTACACTAGTCCTCTCTACGGACTTCGAAAGTCTCCATTGATACAGATGAGAAATTGACATGTTCGGTTTTGTCTTGTATGATAGAGGTGTCAAGCTATGATTCAATAAACCAGAGTCCAAGGGTCACTCGCGCTGCTTTTGTGGCCGTTTCATTGCCAATATACACAGCCAAAACAGCCTTACATCGTCAGCAGCAACAACTGCAGAAGCAAAGCTTCTTTCTTTCTTTCTTTCTTTCTAATTCTTATAGTAGTTTCCCCATCTTTTAGAGCTCAATTCAAACCGAGAATTGGGCTCAAGAAAACAAAATAATGTCTTCTTCTGATCTTTATGTTTATGATAGCTCTTTCTACCACTATTCAAGCCCAGAAATGGTTTTTTCTGACGGTGACCTTTTCTTTCCTGAGCCATTTTCTCCTTTTTGTGATTTTGCTAATGACATCTTCGAAGAATTCTCTAACCCTCAAAATCCAGTTCATGATTCCACCTCAGTAGATAATTTTAGCCCAAAAATCCTCTCATCTTCTCCGCCAAGTCACCAACTTGAAAATTTGTCTCTTTATCAGACGCCGCCGCCACCATCCATTCTACACCCTCTTGAAAATGGTTCAAATTTGGGAAATGGGTATACTAATTTCTGTGGTTTTGATGCTTTAGGAGTGAAAACTGAGGAATGCCAAGTGGGGTTTGACTTCTCATATACTCGCCGCTTTTCTTTGCCTCATAGCTATACTGGTGTAGAAAATGTGGCAAAGATGATGCAGAGAAGCCATAGCAGCAATTCTTTTGAAGGCAAACCTGACTTTCTTGTTCAACCTCGTTTCGATACTCTTCTGGAATCCCCAAATTATCAAAACCAAGGCTTAAGTTCACCTGAAAGCAGCTTTCTTGCTGGCCAATTGAGGAGGGTCTGCAGCACAGGAGATTTACAAGTTAGAATCACTACCTAATCCCCTGTTTTGTCTTTTTTTTTTTGTTTACTCATTTTATATCTAAAAAAATACATCTCTTTTCGGTTTTTTGTTTGTTTAATTTGGTTTGTAGAATACTAGAACAACACATACAACACAGAGGTCATTTTCAAGCTCTTTGGCTAACGACAGCTCGTTTATGAACGATGCAAACTTCAAAGTTGGTCGTTACAGTGCTGAAGAAAGAAAAGATAGAATCTCAAAGTATAGAGCTAAACGTAACCAGAGAAACTTCACCAAGACCATTAAGGTAATTAACACCCACTCTGGGCAGTGATATAATCATTTTAATCTGATAAAATGCTTAATATGCATACGTGTATTCGTACTCCTCAATGCATCAGAAATACAAATATAGTGCATCCAGCTGATGATGCACTTCAATGCGGAGTGTGCTTTTAAGATTATCCGACAGAAATTTATTTTGAATTAATACATAAGTTAATTCGAAAATATTCTAAGTATATTTATATGTATGAATGATTAATGTTGTTAATAAGGTTGGCTTTGTTGTTTTTCTTTTGGTGATTCGAAGTATGCATGTCGAAAAACACTAGCGGACAACAGGCCCCGTATACGTGGCAGATTCGCTCGTAACGATGATACGGGTGAGATTCCCAAAGCTGCATGTTCTTCCAGACATGAAGACGCTGATGAGCTATTGGTACCATAATTGTTTTTGTTCTTACATTTCATATTATTGTTTTTTTTTTTTCTCACCTTCTTGAAGGGTTGTAAATTTAGTCATCACAAGTTTGGTTTATTTAAAAGACTCAGATTATAATGTTGTGTTAATCTGTGTTTTTTTGCAGTTTGATGGGTTGCTTGTAGAGGAAGAAAATGGAGGATTAGGAGGAGGAGATTTTGCGAACAGTTATGGTCAAGTTCATTGGTTTCAGTACTATAACTATTGAAAGATTCGTCTGCATTAACTTCTAGAATTAGTGTGTTTGGGGGTGGAAGACTTGAGCAAAGAAAGCCCGTTCGAAGGAAGAAAGGAATTCAAAGGGCTTTTTGTAATAAGTCACCAAGAAATATATTTATGCTAAAAGCTGCTGCTGTTGGTAGTTGTAGTTTAGTTTTAGCAGTTAATTTCTGGGATATTTTTTTTCTGCTCTAGTGTAATCATTTCTCACTTCACCCTCGTATTCATTGTACTCGATAATAAGTCAAATATTTTGACTTTTGGCTTTACTCTATGATTAGAGAATTATGTACGAAGGGAAAGAAAATATAGAAGAAAATAAAAAATATATATTTATTTTATTTTCTCCCATTATATTAGAATAAAAAAAAGGAAAAAAAATAAAATGTATTTCCCCACCTCATATTTGGATAAAAGAGAGGAAAGAAAATTATTATCTCATAAATTTAAGAAAATAAAAAATATTTACTTACTAAAATAAAATAAAGAGAATAAAAAAATTAATCAAAAAATATATCAATATTAAACATAAAAAATCACTATTTTTAAAGTTATAATTGTCCAATTTTTCAAATTAACTAAATACTAATACATATAATCCTTATAAATATTATCATACATTTATATTTATATTGAATACTAATTCAAGCAATAATATACAACATTTTTTAATCTTTTTATGGGCAAGATTGTTATTTATAAAAATTACTTTCAATCTCTCATATTTTCTCTCATTTTGGAGAGAAAATAATGAAGGTAAAATAACATTTATTTTTCTTCCCCTCACATTTTTCATCTTTTTTTAAATTAGAGAAAATCTCATTCCTTTCTTATTTTTTTTCACTTTATTTTTTTCTTTTCCAAATACTGGGTTAAGGAAGATGATAGTGGCTATTTTTTAATATAATATCTCTATGTCTCTTCTAGTGCTGTTTAATTATATTTTCTGGTGTACAAAATTAATCTCAGTGTGTGGTTAGTTTGGACTCTCTCTCTCTCTCTCTCTGTGCATAAAACTAAATAGATAAATAGATAGAATAGGTCATCTCAGAGCCATCAGCCATACACAAGAAAAGGATAACATTGATCACGTTTTAATTTGGTGGGAAATCAATGGCTTCAAATCACATACTAACACTAAACGTAATTATAGGCTGCTTTTTCATTAGTATTACCTCTTTACCTGGAGCAGAATGAAGAATTTTTTTTTTTTTTGGCTGTTATGCCATTAGATAAAGTGATCAGAAGGAGCAAAGAACAATATAAGTGACAAAAGTAAGGAAGATAGTGATTATGATCTATTTGTTCATGCAGAGAGCAAAAGAACCTGTATAAAATACAGGGTACTTTCTGAATTTCCATTATGAAGCAAAAGAAAAAATTTTGGAGTTTGAATTGCTCTCATCTCTTAGTAATCTTGCTTGGTATCAACACACTCTTGTCTTGCTATTCTGCCAACAAATAATATGTATCAATGATTTGTCTTTACTTTCTCTCTATTATGCAAACAGATATGCATTAGTAGAAGCATAATGAAAATTTATATTTTAAATCATATCATATGTCATTATAATAGAGGGAAGGTAAAGAAAATGTATCTAACATTTCTCATACATTAATAGGTTAAAATATGATATAAGTTTGTTGAATTTGAATAATATGATGTGTTAATCTGGTGATGATGTGTTAATCTAGTGAATTTGAATAATATGATGATGTGATTAGAATAATTGGTGTTTGTGATTAAAGAAAAATTTAGTGAATGGATGGCAGTGTTTAAGTATCCTTTATGCAACTTGAAGGACAGCTTCTTTAATTGAAGGAAGATGCTTTTACTTGATTGCTTTGAATAAATCATGCATACATAATACTACAGAGATATCTCTCTTTATGAGGTTATAAGTGTCATCGAAGTGGTTGGCAACTTATTCTTCAAAGAAAGCCAAAAAATAAAAACAATAAAATAAAATTCTTGCAAGTTTAAGCACAACCTGTCTTGTGTAGAATCTACCAAAAAAAAGAAAAAAAAAATCAAGATCAACAACATCATTTGCCTTCTAGAAATTTGCAAGTTGCTCCAACTTGTAAAAAATCACGTAGTTACATAGTGTTTGATTTAATTTTAGCTTAAAATTCATTTTATTTACAAACAAATTTTTTATAAAATTTGTTTGCAAATTCATTTATTGTAAATTTTTATATTTAATATATTATAAAATAAAAATAAAAATTATTTTAAATAAAATAAAATTTATATTTAGTTTAAGTATAGAATTGAATAAAATATTTTATTTTATAAAAATATCTGTGTTATTTTTTAAAAAATTATAAATATAAAAAAAGAGAAGAGAGAGAGCAGAGACAAAAAAAGAAAGAGGAGAGAAAATGAAAAAAGAGAAAAAAAAAGTGAGAAAATACTTTAACTGAGAATATTTTTATCATAATAAAAAATTTTACAACTTTAAAATTCATTTACAAATTATGATTTGATTTAGTTATAACTAATTTCATGAATTTAATAAAATAAAATTCTAAATAAATTTTCATTTATATCAAACACATAAAATATAAATATAAAAATAAATTGTATAAAAATTATAAAATTCATTTATTCTAAATACACTGTTCATATCAGAAATGTAACCAGTGGACTAAGAGTGAAAGAGATTTTCAAACCCTTCAATTATCGAAAAATTGGTATGATAGTTTATTTCTTTTTTATTATTCTAAGTTAGAGTTATTTTAAATTGTAAAAAAAATGATTTTTATAAATTTATAAAATCTAATATATATAAATAAATTTACTTGACTACCAAATATAAAATAGAAAACAATATTAGAAATCCTCACCGCATTAAAAAAAAAAAAAAAAACAATACATGTCTCAAATGTTTGTCGAATTTGACTCGAGGTACATTCAGAAGTTGTTTGCCTGAAATGATGTATATATTACATCCACCTTTAGTTTTCTTTATCAAAGAAAATTGAGCATCTTAATTTTTTAAGATAATATAGAGAATTATTTTTATTTATGAAATATAAAATATCGAATGTAAGATTATCAATAAAATATAAAAAAATTAAAATTTATACTTTATAATATATTGATATCAAATATATTAAATATAATTCGAAAAGTGATAATTTCTTTTTATAAAAATACAATTATATTTATAGGATATTAAACTTGAGGTAATAATAAAAAAATGTGCTTTTATCTTTAAGTGAAAGGAACCATTATGCCTTAAAAGTGGTCATAAGCTAAAAAAATATTCTTTAATAATAGTCAACTTAAGTTTTATTTGTTTCACAAAAATAATTTTTTTAATAGTTTAACTTACATTTCATTTGTTTTATAAAAATTTTTTGAAAAAACATTTTAAAAAATTGATATTAAAAATATTATTTTTCATTTATAAAACTATAATAAAATTTAAATAATAACATAATTTATATATACTATTTGTTATTTAATATAATAAAAAATTATTACAAATAAAAAAAATTGCATGAAGTTCGTCATTCATTGGTATTGCTATTGATTGATGATAATCAATAATGTATATCGTAATCAAGAATGACAGATAATAATAAGTATGATAAGGTAACAATAAGATAATGACAAGTAATAATAAGTATACTAATAGATATGTATTTATATTATTGAGATGAGTTTATCAAAATCTAGAAAATTATTTTAAAAAAATTAATTTATTTTTTTAATTAAAAATATTTTTTATTAATTAATTTTCTTAAATGCATTAAATATAAAAAAATGTATATAAATAGAACATATTTTTTGTAAAATTAGTGCATGTCCTATGCTTGCTTCTTTCAAACTGTTTAGTATATTGATTACTTGCTGCACTAATTCATAGAACAATTTGTCGTTACGTTTTCATGCTGCAATCAATTGAGCAGATAGAACTTAGTGTAATTGGATCGAATGTTTAATATTTTTATTAATATTTCCATCTTTGTATTGAAAGTCCTCTACAGCATGATCATGCTATGTTGCTTTTCCTTTCTTGTTCGCACCCAAAATTGGCTTGGAAACAAGCATATGTGGTTATGCTAATAGAAAAGTTAGATACCTCGATCCACCAATCAAAGGGCAGTCAAAAGAATTTCCAAGGCTAGAGGATAATTAATCTATAACTAATGTTAGTGTTGTCAAATCTATTATTGTTATTTTTAACCTAGTTTCCTTAGTCATATATAAGTTTGTATATAAAAACCATTGGAAAAGCAATTCTTTGTTGGATTCACCTAAAAAATTAAAATTACTTGTTTAATAATAAATTATTGTGATTTCAATAAAGAAAGAGTGATGAGAGTTGGATTCAAGGTAGCATATTATGGGAAACAAATGAACTAAACGACAAAGAAGCTTTCCAGCATCCCAATATTTAAGTTCACAATAAGCAGGAACCTAAATCTTGAGGATGCTACCACTTCCACTTCCCATATTAAAATTGACGATGATTGATTAAGCATTTTAGCACAGTAGAGATTTTCTGTTCATTGAAAACATTTTCTGCCTTGAAATCGCGGCAACGGCGGATTTGTGTTATGTGCAAAGAGATGCTATGCTACCAATAAGCATTAGATTAGTTATCGTGATCTCTAAATTATGGAGTTGGAAGTTTATATTCCAGTTGAATCTTTATTATATATATATATATATATATATATATATTTCAATTAAAGTCATAACTCTTGTCAGGAAATTCTTCCATAGCACATCACCTTCTTTAGGAAAGATATTGTATTTTCGTGGAGATAAAGAAGGGTAGCAAGCTTTGGTTTGGATTGACAACCTCCAAGAGATCACTCGAAACCATTAAAAAAAGAAAGAAAACAATGAGCATCTAAAAAGAATCACAAAAATAAATACAAAGACCGAATCTCTTCTCTTCAATCCACCGCTTCCCATTTGCTTTTTCTTGATGACAATAATGCAATCACTTGAATAATACTGGCAATACCAACCCATCTTCTTCCTTGCTAGAGACACACCTTGTTAAGTTACCTTAATGGAGGGAGCAGAAAATAAAAGAATGCATATAATACACGACGCCAACAATGATGCCAAACTCGCCCCTTTGACCAGAACAATATAAGAAGAAAATATTATTATTAACTATTTCAATATCCTATCATTGCAGAACTATAGATTATGAGATGATTAGTCCTAAGTCTTATTTGAAAGATACCCACAAGAAAGGAATTTTTTTATTTTTCTGGAGGAGAGGAAATCTCTGGTGAAATGAGAAAGTTTGTTTATATTGGAAATTCATGCTTCATGCCCCGATTATATAAATATATATAATTAATAAATTTTATTTTTTAGAAAATTTTTAAAATTTGAATTTTCAAACAATAGTTATAAATATTATAATCTATTTGTGTCACAGTATTTTATTAATTAATATGTAACCAAATATTATTAAATATATGTGCACGAACGAATGCTAAATGATTGTCCAGTGCATCAGATAAATTTATTACTCCAAGTGCTGATCTTAAAAATCAAACTCAAATAACCACTTAATGATCATTAAAGTTTCCATCATAATAATTTTATTTATACATAATCTCGACTCAAAATGTTTTTTCCAATTTTTTTTTTTTTTTTGCACAAAATTCCTGTTACTTATGCTCCAGTGCTGATTGAACTTGCAGTCACAGCATCTGCTCTGCTGCTAAGAAGCAACATGGAGGCTTATAGTTGACTAAACCAGAAAAGGGTTATTATGTTGGAATAATCCGTGTAGTTTTTTATTTTCTTGAACTTACATATGATTCGTGTACTTGGACGTTCTTTGCTGCTAAATTGTTTCATCTTCTTTGTCTCCACTACTTGAAGGATTAGGAGTGGTGTCTTTGTCAAGCTAAGAGCATTATAGTTTGCTTTGTACACATTACACCTGTCAAGCCTCGAATATATAATAGCATCCATACCTGTGGTCTATCTGTTATGGCTTGGTGAAGTGAATCTTTAACCTTGAAGAGGTAGTGGGTTTTTCCCTTTTCTTTCTTTACCTTTGAGAAATACCCAGTTGGTGCATTAGTCATAAACAAGTGCTATAAATTATTCTTTTTTTTCTTTTGTTAATTAGCGAACTTATAATTTTGTACATGATTTTGATACATTGAGTTAAAACTCATTGGTCAAGTGCAACTAATAAGAATTAGTAAGTCAAAAGCAGTCAAATGCCGGAAGTCACTCTCAGTTCATAGGTCTTTCCTAGGTGAAAAAAATTCCTCCAACTTGTGAAGAATCCATAAAGCTATCCATCAACTCTCTTTCCTTCAAAAGTGAGATCTTTTGTGGGGTTTCTAGTTTCCTACCAACCTCAAGATAGTGGCTAGTTTAGTTCATGACTCAGAAAAGTGTATGTGGGCAACTTGAACAAATTGAATACCAAACACATAATTAAATGTCAGTAAGAGTGGATTTTTTACTTGTGCATCTTTTAGCAAGAGGCTGGAAATTAATGGTGCTGAGGTCTGTCCCTCCGTTACCATTTACCTCACCACTTGTAGATAACAATGCCCTTTTAGACACATTCCTCCTTTTAATCCAATTAGAAAGCTAATAATCTTATTCTTCATGATATGCAAGTTGTTATTTTTTTGTTGACTGTTCGCAGGTATGATATCCAAGTTGTTGAAAACTAGAAAAAAGTAAAATACAATAAGATTATAAAATTGTGGATGGCTTATTGTTGCAAAAAAATCGCTTTCTTAAAACAACTTGTTTGAATGATAATTTGGCTTGATTAAAATTCAAACTCGGAGATTTTATAGTTCTAAAGATGGCAATAATTCGACTTGATCATTGATTAGAGCATGTTATTTATATTCATGACTTCCCCACAAATATTTTTACTGATGTACCAGCCAAAAGAAACAATCTCTTAGCCATTGGTAAAAGCTAAAAGAAAATCAAGCATCCAGTGCTTGTCATCCTTTTTTATTGGGTAGGGGCACCTTCAGAAGAACTCCTGATGATTGGTTATGCCCTTATATTAAAACAAAAAAATGATGAAGTTTTTGACCATGTACAGAAGATGAGAAATGTCTGCCCATTGAGAGTAAAGGAAAATGATGGTAATCTATCAGAGCATATTTTCAACAAAAAGCAGGTCCTTCTCCAAGAGACTGCATTAAAATAACCATGTATTTCTAATATGAAACTGGTCAAATGCTAAGCTTTAGATGCTCAGTCTATCAGTAATACTAAGTTGTAACTACAACCAGTACTTTTTTGCTTTCTACCATGATATAGTATTCCTCAAAGAGAGAAAAACAATCTCACATTAATTGTTTTCTTTTTGTTGATTAACGTCAACGCGAGGAACTTACATATTATTCATGAGCAAGGAAAATAAAGAAAAAGAGAGAGAATTAAAAAACCCTTTTTGCAGAGAGCCTAAAAAAGTCTATTATTGCACAAGTAATATATATATACATTAGAAATATTAAAGCTAACATTTGCAATGTTCATTCACCATCAAGAGTGGAGGAAATTCCAAAATCATGTGCTCCAAACACACGGGCATACTACACATTTGCTAGGACGTAAATATCTGTATTAAAGTAAGACGTTCAATTGATAATTGCTTCAAAAGGCTTCAAGTTTAGATTCTACCATAAGTAATAAGTTTTTTAAAGATTAAAATTTCTTATTTCCCTTAGCAACATTTAGTCTTATGTTTCACTGCCCGCCTCCTTTTTTTTTTTTTTTTTTCCGACTTTTTTACTTTTAAAAAAATTTAACAATTATACACTATTATCACATAACTTTAATATATATCTATATTTACTTGACAAATTATACTCACTACTCAATTTTACTTTAATCTAAAATTTATTATGACTTTAATGTTTTTACTTTAATTTAGATTAATTTCTTATTATCATTAACTTAAATATTACTATAGTACTCGTTTTCTTATTAAATAATTATAATAATATTAATAAAATTTTATTATAATACTTGAAATCTAAATATTTAAATTAAAATTGAAATCAATAATAAACACAATAATTATAGATGTACTTAAAATTAATAATTATTATAAAAAATACAGTAAATAATTAATTTTAATTCATTATTATGTTAATATATCATAATTATTTTTATATTTAATTAAATTTGATATCTAAATTTATAATCTCACAGGCAGATAACTGAACTTGTAATATTCTATTGCACGACAAACAAGTAGAAGAAATCCAATCCATAGCTTTTTGACAAAGGTTGGCGTGCCATTATGATCCATGAAATTAGAGCCCCCGAAAAAAAAAAGTTGATGGATCCTTAGGAATACAGAGAGTGTCCAACTGTCGACTTAACCATAGCGCCTTTTGAACAAATAATGCCGCTTTGATGGATCCTTAGGTTTTCTCTTAATCTGGCCCTGCCCAGCAAGTTTCCGCCCAGTCCTGCAAATGAAGAGGAAAAAGGACAATAATATATACACAGGGAAGCAACAGGAAATGCTCATATAGTTGATTCATGTAGACACATAAAGCAACACATGTAGAGTTAGCATACCTGTATTCCATATACACCATGCCTTTTGCACCTGACATTACACTCATTGAACCCATGGAGCGACGGGCTTTATGAAGGGCTATGTCATCTGCATCTTCTTCTAACTGCTCTAAGCCAACAACATCATCGCCAGCATTTGAAACTTGATGAATCCAGCATGTCAAAAACTTGCACGTCAACAATCACCTAGAAGTTGGACAATGAAGGGATGAGAAATACCTTCGTAAGGAGTGCAAATTGCTATCCAGATAGTAGTAGCTCAAGTCAGCACCAGAATCAGCTGGAGCTAAGCTTGTTATCACCGGCCAACTCATGACAAGTAAATTAAACAAATTTCCAAGAGTACCAATTAGCATGTAAAGTTGCGTATCTTGTTTTACCTTTTAAGTCTGATGCACCTCAAGATTAATTAATAAAGCATTATAATGCCACAATTGTAAATATAACATTAATTCCAGTCAGTCACATTGAATATTGTCATTGTGACTGCACCCACCAGCAAAGCAGCAAATCTTGTTGCATGTAAAACCTACAAGGTTATACGGGTAAATAATTTGTAAAAAGATACAGTTATATGTCTAGCTTTCAACAAGCACACTCAGTTCCAAAAACAGATACACCAGTCCAAGCCATATACAAAGAAAAAAATTACATAATAGACACCAGATGCGAAGAATCATATGCTGTATGTAATCAAGATATGTGGCTAGACAAGAAAATACATTGAATTCAATATCAACATGATAAAATCAAGTACCTGAAAGCTGTAAACTTGATCAATCAAAAACTGCTGCCTTTCTGTTGAGTAGTACATCTCCTGAATCCAAAGGGAAGACAAGTTAGAATATCAAGATTGACCCAGTAACATATCACAATTAAATAGGAAACTTGTAGGGTGTAGAAGTAAAGATAATGAGACACACAAATATTCACACCTGTGTATCAGTAGAAACAAGGGAGTAGAAAAATGCATTATACTCTTCTTTGCCACCCGCCATCCTATCTTGAGGTTTACCCTGTTGACCCAAATGAAAATATTTGATTTAACAAATTCTTGGGCACAGAAGCATAATTAGACAGACACATAGAAGCAAAAAATATTATTTAAATCAACAGACTTAATTTAGATGGATAGCACTATCATTAAGCAGCATAAATTTGCCCGTACATGTCCAATTAATCCACTCTTATGTTTTACAAGAAAATACCTAACTCTCTTAGAATTTTGATCATAATAAACATTTTGTGACTATGTAGAATGTGATCTAGTTAATCAGTTGGATCACATAAATCAAACTACTGTTGCTTTCAATCATAGATAAATCAGTCTTTTTATAGGTTAGGATTATTACATTCTCAAACAAATATAATACGCTTAATAAAACCGGAGCATGTAAATCTTTACCATGCAATATCTGACACTTCTCAATCAAGTCAACTGGGCCAACTTTTTACACATATACAAAGAGAACTGACTGACTAACCTTTGCCCTAAGAATACGTCCTAATCGTTGAGCTTCTTGTCGTCTAGAACCAGTATGTGATGAAATCTGGATGATCACATTTGCCTCAGGAATATCAATTGAATTATCATCCACCTGTATATTACAGAATCAATGAAGATCCTTATCATGCGACTCTTAAATCTAATCATAAAAATGTAGAATTTTTATATGGTGATAGCAACAAAAAGCACACTATGCCTAACACCCACAGCAAATATAACCCCCCCCCCCCCCCTCCCCTCTCCTCTCTCTCTCTCTCTCTCTTCCCCAAACCCCAAAAAAATATAGGGAGATAAAGGAGAGATGGATGCCAAATGGGGGATCTTCACACATTATCCAAATGCGTGATAAATCATTAACTAAAATCTGAGACTTTTTGAAAGCAGATTAAAACCAAATATGATTTCATTCACTAAAACATGTGCTAATGCAATGCCTCCAAGCCTGTGCCAGCATACACGCGCCTGTGTACATTGTTGCCTCGTGCAAACAATTAGACTAAAATGAATGACAGAACCACCTAAACCTTAGTTACAGTTCCTAAAAGGTATAATGATAAAGGCATTTTCATCAGAATACCTTTGACAGAAAGATTGTTTATGTCCTTGCTAGTTTTAAAAGCCTGAAGAATTTTTGTCCTCTCAGCATGGCTGCACATTACAGAAACAGATGTACTGACGATAGGATCCTTTATGAGTAAATAATGTCAAAACATAACTCATGCCTATAAAAACACCAGGTTGCACCATAAACCATAGGTTTTCAAAGTTTCATTGCATACTCTGTGAGTGCGAAAAGATTGTCAGCAAACACAATTATTTTATCGCCACGTTGCTGTTCATGGAAACATATGAGGAATTCGCATGCCCTGAACTTGTTGGGGTTCATCACATATAATGCCTAAAAGTGTAAGAGAACAATTAATGAACCAAAAGGGAAGAAAATAACAAAAAAGAACCCAACCGATGCACCCGTGTACAATATCTACAAGGGAAGATATTGACTACCAAACCTGCTTCTTCTTGAAGTTTTCTTTCTTCGGATATTCAGCAAAAAACTCCTTTGTCACCACACTTCAGCACACTGCACATTTGCTATAAATCCTCCCTTTACCAGATCTATCCAGTTTGCTTCATACAATTTGGGACCAATAAGGAAGTTCAAATCTGTGATTCTTTCATCCTCTCTTACTAGGGTGGCTGCAGTAGGAATAGCTGGTACAATTCACTTTTTCAGAAAGAAAGATAAATGATAAATAATGAAGATGCATTGAAATACCAGTAAGCCCAAGTTTGCAGTGAGATTTAGTTATGCTAATAACTTTACGGAACATGTGAGCAGGAACCACATGGACCTGCACAAAAGAGATGATTTTTCTGACATGCATATAAAAAGCTGGCAGATTCATGTAAGCCTAAAATGGTCATAACATTTTGCATGATTACCTCGTCCATTAGAAGCAGTCCCCCTTCTCTATTTCTTATTTCTTCAATAATATTTTCAGCTTCTTCAGACCATTTACCACCAAAAGCAACCATGTTATAAGTTGTTACAACCACTCCAGCATTGCCTTGGAATCTTTCTTTGCTGTCAGATGTGAATCGACAAATTTGTTCCTCTCGGATCGTTGACCACAGCTGAAACTGAAAGGCCCACTGATCCACAGACACAACATTCGTTGCTAAACAAAAGCAACTTTTCTTTATTCGGCATGCTGCAGAAACACCAACTAAGGACTTTCCAGCACCACATGGTAGTACAATGATGCCAGATCTTGCTCTACCTGAAATTTCAATCACCATGAAAAATTAATCCTTCCCAAATCAAAAGCTTCGTAGAATTGTGTAATTACAGTCTAATTTTTTTTAAAGAATAAATTGTGGAGTGTAAAAATGAAATCTGAAAATATACATCCATTATATGCTAAAGTATGTTTCAGGCCCACCAAAAGTATAAATCAGATTCAGCAAATCATAATAACCTGAAAAGATAAATATCATACCATTTCCAAACATTTCACTAAGGCTCTTTTCTTGATATGGTCGTGGTTGTGCATGAGGCTTCAGTTCCATGTCAAGGTCAGGATTAACCTGCAGTGTCAAAAGGGCATTAACAAATTATGCATGCAGGATACATCTGTGAAATTGTTGAAGAGCTTAGTATACTCAGCATCAGCAATTATTTGTGATAAATTACATGACCATTGTTTTCATGTCAACAAATTTATATCAGGACATAAGTAGGGAAATATTACACAACGTATCATTTCTAAAAACATACTCCTCCAACATTGGATAATTCAAAGCATTTGGCAAGCACCGCTGCTTTACATTTTCAACCTGTCAACGACCAACAAATAAATAACGAAGATATATGTATAAGATTTTACTTTCCACAAACCATATGGAATATGCAGCATGGGAAGAAGCAATACAAGCATGTGCCTCAGATGTGCACTTCCACCGACAAAGTAATTAATGTAAATTACCTGAGAAGGATCAATCTCAAATGCATGAGTTTCTTTTTCCTCTGCTGCAGCTGCCAATTCTGCTTCATTTAGCAACCCATCATGACTGGCTCCAATTTCTCCTGCAGTTTTGCTGATTGTAAATGCATCGTTTCCATGTGACTGCACAGCTATTAGACTTATGAATAGTTTCAAGAAAGAACTTTGTCTCACACATATTGTTCTAAGAAACATGTGAAAAAAAAGTACATCCCTATTTGTAAATCAAATATATGACACCGTAGGCAAGATAAATGAGTGGTATCATATAACACTAAAACTAACAGAAAGATTGATCAGAATGCCTTTTAAATAATGACAGATTCATGCATGTACAAGCTGTTAAGGTAATAAATTCTACTTTTAAAATACTATGGCAGAAAAGAACATATGCACATGCATTCAATAAAAGCTGTATGATAAGTAAAAATAAACCAGTAAAGGGAATATGGTGCTCAAAGTGAGAAACCAAAAGAAAAAGATTGTGAAGGAACCAAATAATGTCGAAATGCATTTATTTTCCTGTAATAGAGGAACCTAAAGGCATGCAACGGAGTCAATATGTAAAATCTACAACATAGACCACTTGAGAATCTGATGAGAAGATAGAAATTCAGGTAAGCCGAAATCATAACTGCTATCTGCCAACAATTCAACAGACAGATAAATTTAAAGTAGTGATCTCATGGGTTTGGTTCACAAATTAAGAATATTCACATAAAACTGTATCATATGAACTCCTAAGCAATTCAATTTCATACTGTAATTAACTGTTTCAATCACACCAAGAAAACAAACCTCAGATGCAATTCTTGATTATATATAACTTCATCTTTCAACAGCCTCTTCAACACCTACAAGTACCACACAAAACATCATCATCAAACATTCAAAATACAAATACCAAAGGCTGAAAAAAACAAAGAAGAAAATTGCCTCTGAAAAAAACAAAGAAGAAAATTGCCTCTGGAAATGGCAATTCAACAAAATACCGATTCTTCTTAAACACAAGCTTCACTTTACCATAATTAGCAGTAGAAGCATGTATGAAATCAATCATATCTTTAGGCAGCTTTGTTTTGGATAACTTATTCAAAACAGATATTATAGTCTCAGTTTCAAGTCTGACTGACACAGCAGCATACAATGAATGTGGAGTCAAATTATACTCGTGCATGGACTCCGGCCTACACATACCAAGCCACATCCATTATCAAAAGCTGACATTCATAAAACTAAACAACAAAAATCAGATACATAACTATAAAACCCTCAAGTTATGCATACCTACAAACGGGCTCTGCAATGGCGACGAAGAAATTATAAGCTTGCTTATATAAAGGGGAGAAACTCTCAAGAAAAATGCGGCCATCTGCGCAGGCCCATAAAGGCCGATTGGCATGATCCGGTTTCAATTCTAATTTGCTAAAATCCCTCTTCTTCCCTTCCGGGTCTAAACCAAATCAAGCATACAAAATTAATCTTTCAACTAAACCAACTAACAAAATCATAATTAACACAATCATCAAATTACCATCGTGCAAATCATCCTCTGCTTCTTCCACGTAATAAACGTCGTCATCTTCCACGGTGTTGCTCCTGTGATTATCCTGCACATAAACACACAAATATACAGCTAAATTCTTGATTTTTTTAATGAAATTAGAGAAAAAAAAAATTGATGCCTTTAAATTAACCTTAGAGGATTTTTGCTTCTTGCTTGGTCGACCACTCTTATCACCTGAAGATTAGTAAAACAAATTTAACATCTTTTTACCATTTACGACATCTTATTGGATGATAAGGAAAAAAAAAAAAAAAAACAAAAACAAAAGATTAGGCCTTCACCGTAACCCATCTCTCGCTTTGTCACGTTGTCGTCGTCTCGTCTAATCAGCAAAAAGTTCTTATCTTCTTCCGTACGTGTTGATTACAAGTTCGTTTGTTCCTGCACAAAGTTATGTAAATAGAAAGGGTTCATAATAAAAATGAAAATAGAAGAAGAAAAAGTGGCTGTAGTGAGATCTAACTAGGTGGGGTGGGGGTCCACTTTTGTTCGGTGGCGGTGCACCTGTGAATTGAAACGATGTCGTATTTTTGGGACAGCCTTATATTTCCTCATTGCCGAGCTAAACCCCAATTCAAATATAAAAACTCGCTGACTGCACTCTCCGTTTTTTCCTATTCGAGAAACATCGCAGCGAAAGACAAATGGTGAGTTTGTATCTTAAAGTTTATGTCTTTTCCGTTCTTTTGAATTGGATTTATCATGGGTATTACATGTTAGATTTTTTGGTTTCTGGGTTTTCAAGTTTTGTGCTTTTTTGGTTGCATTTGGATCGGCAACTGTTTGGTTGCCGAGAAAACGAAGGAAAAGGAAAGAAATTTTGGTTTAATTTATATCATGTTCATTTTTTTTATTGGTTTTCTCAGGAATCTAATCAAATGGACAAAAGGGTCCCTTTCGCTTTATTTCTTTTAAAGTTCGGACATTTTTCATTTTAATGCGTAGAATTTATGGTTTTCATTATTAATTAATGAGGTGAAATTGGAAATTTTGTACCAGGCTACACCATTGATAGCAGGCATAGCAGTAGCTGCTGCTGCTTATGCGGGCAGATATGGCATCCAGGCTTGGCAGGCGTTCAAGGCAAGACCACCAACAGCTAGGTTGCGCAGATTTTATGAAGGTGGTTTTCAACCTGTTATGACTAAAAGGGAAGCAGCTCTTATACTTGGAGTTAGGTACGTTTGTCGTGCGAAATGTTTTTTTTTTTTTTTTTCTAACAATGGTGTTGGAAACCACATCAATTGCAACAGCTTTGTGTCTGTTCAACATTATGTGCACCTTGGAATTCTTATCATTAGCTAGTCTCAAGTTGTACCGGAGATGGCGGGCACTGAACTTTGTGGTCGTAGTAACTTGGTTAACTCATGAGATTTCACATGAAGCTTGGATAAGCCTAGAGAAGCATGTTAGAGATTTCTTAGCTAATTATTCCCAAATCTAAATCAAAGGGGTGGTGCTCGAAACTCAAAATCTAGCCTTGCTCTCAGAACTTTCAGTCTCATAAGTGGGCATGCTTACCTTGTTAATTTCCTGTCTGAAACCAGACTTCATAATTATTTTATGCAGTATCGACAATTGCTTCACTGTTTAGAATTGGCTGAGCTTCACAACTCTTGCAGCTGGAAAGAGCAGGGTATCATTATTATGCTATCACATTAGCCTTCGTTGTCAATTGTTATATATGCCGGCTTGGATAACTGATGCAGTCATAGGTCCATAGCCAATTGTGTCATAGATTGAGGGCAAATGACTTGGGCTTTATTGCCTTCTTGATATGCATTCCTATTATATTAGGAAGACCTTGTTCAGTGTCAGATTTAGTGTTCTTGTTCATAAGGCACAAATTAATGTAATTTGCTCGAGTCATATTGCGCAGCCACTTCTATCTGCATTCATAGATTTGGAGCCAGTGATACAAACACTTGTTCTTCAAGGTTTCCAAATTTATGCTCCATGCGCATTGATAACATATGTTCAGCATTCTTCACATTGACCCCCCTCTCACCCTAACTTCACAAATCTTATTGACACTAGTTTTCTTGTTTTCTTTTTGACAGAGAGAGTACTCCAGCAGATAAGATTAAGGAAGCCCATCGGAGGGTGATGGTTGCAAACCATCCAGATGCAGGTGGTAGCCACTACCTTGCTTCTAAAATCAATGAAGCAAAAGATGTTATGCTTGGAAGAGGAAAGAGCAGTGGCTCTGCATTTTAATGCCATCAACTTTCCATTTTAGAGCAGTAGAGGAATCAGCTTATTTATACTGCGAAAGCACAAACCCAATTCTTGAAAAATATTGCAATTAGAAATTTTGAGGGTCTGTAATTCAATTGTTTTTTATAGAACCCAGTAGATGTAAACGCTAATTGGAAACTATAATGGCTACTTTTTTTTAATTGAATTTGTTGATGCAAGAAAGAATTGTGTCTCCGCCTGTCTAGCAGATCGAATTACAACTGCAGTGAGTAAAAGGAAGAGGATAGATTCCCTTTCTGCTGTAGTTCTTCTCTATGCATACGCATTAACAAAGTATTACTTGTATCTTATTCTTTCCTGGTTATGTTTTCCTGGGAAAATGCAACGATCAAGTTGATAAGCTACTCTGTGTATGCACATTGATGTGTTTTCAATAATGAGTGGATGTGAAACTGTTTCATTTTCTTTTTATTGTATAAATCTGTTGATTTGCAGCATATCGCAACCGCTAATGATAATGCTAAACCATTTTTCACTTTCATGTTAGGTGATTTATATTTGAGAAAGCTTGGTGCAAAGAACCACTTGCTTTTCATCCTTTCAAGCTAGCCTTTCTTGCCCACCTGCTCTTATTGAAAATAGCTTTATTTGTTCTCAGCTATATTTCTGGTGGATCCGGGGATATAAATGAATTGAAACAGCTTGTAAACTACTTGAGATTAATTCGAGAAATATTTGAAATTGACTCGGGATTACTTAAGTCGAGCTTGAGCTCAAACTATTCGAATATCAAAATACTCGACTCAAAGGCTTGTGAATTTAATCGAATTTAAACATATTTACAATATTACTAATCGAGATTATTCGAGCGAAAATTTTAATTTACAATATATATATATATATATATAACTTTCAATAGTTAAGGAAAAATATTTTTTTTTATACGAAAGTAAATTTTTCATCATTTGAGGTACGGGATTGTTTTCTCATGTGGATAGAAAAGTATACATGAAATTTATAAGTTTAGAAATTTAAATTTCTCGAGAAAATAGCATTTAGATGCAAATTAAACACTAAAATTTAATGTTCTTAAGTTATTTTCTTTTAAATTTAACATTCTTCAGTTATTAATTTAATTAACAACCTATGTGAAACCAAAGCATTCCTATTATATTCTTCTCGAAGTCCTTAAATTAGATAAGAATACAAATAAGTTCACATAATAGTTTGTGTAATGAACAACTATTCTCAATTTGATTTTAATAAAAATATCCTATATAAATACATATCATTTTTATTTGCAAAATAATTTAAAAAAGTATACAAAGATCTATTTAAAATCCTTAAATCATATGTTAGTAATTTGTATATTCTATTGGTAGTTTGGATGTCAACAGTGCAAATTTTATATAACTGGGCATTCCCTATTATGACTGTATGCAGTTAGCATCAAAATTAATGATTATGTATGAAGAGATTATGGAAGGTAGATAATTATGATAGCTCTATTCATCAGCATGCTACACAGATAATATTATGATGTCCCTGATCTTCCATTGAATTCCACCATTGAAGCTTCTCTAGCTGCTTCAAACGAACATACCATCAAAACTATTTACATTTGTGAAAACAATATTGCTCCAGATTTCCACAATGAAAAAAAATTGATAAAATTAGTTGAACATATCAAATTATGCACGCAATCATTTTTATTGAAAATCATATTGAAAAGGTGATGTCTTTGCTCACCATATTTCAGCAAGCATTTGGCCAATTTTTTAACTTTGCCAAATCAATCATCATATTTAGTAAATCTGTTCCCACTAGCATTAGAAAGCATAATAATCACTCTGAAGTATGGAACTTATGGCGATCGAAGATAAGTACTTAGTTCTTCCTTCCATTTGGAGAAACAGCAAAAGACAAACTTAACTTTTCATTTCACAGTGGATAGGCTAAAAAGAAAGGTGGAGAATTGGAGTTACATATATCTCTCGCAAGGAGGAAGGGAGGTAATATTAAAGATTTGTCCTAACTAAAATTCCTTTCTATGCACTATCATACTTTTTATTACCTCAGTCTCTTTGTTCGCAAAGTGGCTCCATCCTTTTTAGATTTTGGAGAAACCAAAATATTGAAACTAAAAACTCCGCTGCGATAGTTGGAATGTTTTAACAAAGCCAAAGGCTTTAGGAGGTATGGATTTCAGAAATATCCATGACTTTAACTTGGCTCTCCTTGCCAAACAAGCCTGAAAACTCCTAAATGATACTCTACTTGGGGCTTTATATTTTCCAAATGAATCCTTTTGAAAGGCTAAGGTGGGTTGTAGAGCATCTTGAGAGTGGCGTAGCCTATTTGCTGCTATAGCTATTTTGCAACGGGATCTTTGAGACAAATGGCATCCTTGGGTCTCAAATCTTTCTAATTTCTCAATTTCATCTCCTAAGCCTAATTCTTGTCCTTTAGTAGGGTGTGTGATATTATAAAGGAGGGTGATTAGTGACAATCTGCTCTATTTCAGTACTTCTCTTGCTTTTTTCCTCAATAAGTCGTAGTCATTAGAGTCACTCCTATTGGCAATCCTCTTCTTCCTGACAAATGGATTTGGGCAACCAACAAGTTTGGACATTTTACTGTTAAATCTGTTTACTTTTTGTTGAGGGAAAATTCTCTAACATTACCTCAGGATTTTTCTTCTCCTGGAGGGACAGACTCTGCTTTCTGGAAATTCATATGGGGCAAAAATCTTCCATTATAAATTAAAATATTTCTCGGGAAGTTACTTAGAGGTACACATCCCTACAGGGGGCTATATTAAAAGATAAGAGGCATGAATGTTAATGGCTTGTGTTTTTTGTGCTGGGATAGTTTGGAAACTCCCATATCCATCCGTTTTTGAAGTGTCACTTTGTATAACAAAATGGGATTTGCCTCCCTTATCCATTACAAACCCACCATCCCAAATTCATTATTCTTTATGGATTCGTTATCGAGCCTGATGATATCCTGACATGTTTGGACTAGAATTGGATTCTTGCTTTGGGTCATGTATATCATAAGGAATGAATCAATTTTCAGGCGTCATATAAATGATATTATTTCTCTGACTAAACAAGTTGATAATACTCTGGCAAATGAATTTCTTTTGCAAAACTCAAATCTTTCAAATGCAGATGTCAATGATATATAGCCAATTCAGGAGGACAACTGGGATGCTTTCAAATACAGGATTTTTGTTGCAACTAAATTCAACCATATCCTAAGCAAATAGGAGTAACCAATCTGATTTTGAACAAAGAAAAGGAAATCATAAGTGGAATCATTTGTTTCAGGCCAGCCTTGTCGAAGCACTATACTGATGTCCAACTTATCTTTCTACCACAATTTTAGCTACTCAGATAAACTTATCTGGTTTTTGCACTATTGTGACCGCAAGTCTATTGTTACTTATTTTTTATGGATAGGGAGGGGTGTATTCCCTGAATAATTAATGGTTTATTAGCTCAAGTAAGAGAAAGACTTCCTCATAGCTCTTCTAGATGTGTTTTCCTGACTAGCAAAGCTAGTAACGAGCCAGCTAGACGACTTTCCAAAGCTCTAATCAAAGAAGTCTTTCTTTTGCTTGGATAACTGATCCTCCCATAGATCTTGTAAATATTGTAAACTGTTCCTTTTCGCCTTTTTAATGAATTTTATTTCTTATTGATCAAAAAAATTCTGCCATTTAATGACAAAGTAAATAAATAAATAAAATATGTGAATTTATACTTCTCAATCATAATGTTTCACTCAAAGGTTATTAAGCATTAGCTTATCTTCACTCAAAGGTTCATAAATCGATTTTTGAATTTAGATACTTTCAAAGTTTAGTCCATAATACTGCAATTTTAAATCAATTATATATATATATATATATAATTTATGTTGTCCGTGAGATGCCCATCTAACCACCTCACTACATTTACACTAATGCAATTTGCGAAATTTACGCATATAACAGTAAAATTGTGCATTAAATCAATTACGGCAATACACAAACTCGAAAACATAATATATGATAAATTTAAAAGTAAAAAAAATAATTGAATTTAAAACTAAAATTAAATTAAAAAAATAAAATAATTAAATTAATGTGAATAAATATTGTATTTTCACTTTAATATTTAAAATTGACACAAAATTAATAATCATAAAAATATTAATTTATTAATTTGTTATTTTACATTATTTTATGCATATTCTTAATTGATAATATTTTAAATAAATATACTAAGTCAATAAAGGGTATAATTATCATTTTAAATTTAGATATATTAGCAGTAAATATTATAATGTCATCTATAATATTATATTATAATATCTAAATATTTATTTTATTAATATATAATTATTTCTTATTTTAAATAAGTATTTTAAATTAAATTATTATAAATAATTGATAATATATATATATATATATATATATATATAGTCTAAAATTTTAGACGACGACATACACTACAAAATTGCCGTATTACTCAATGTAATGATTTTATCTTAGCGGCTTTGATCCAGTCTCTTTCATTTTCTTTTGTCCCTTCCGGTAAACAGGCGCCTCTTATTCCCTGCGTTTCATACAAAAAACAAAAAAACAAAAACATCTCTCTTGCGAGAATCATATAGAGCGGAATCAGCTCTCCAGGTAATCAACATCTACCGTCTCCATTTCTTGTATTCAGAAAGGAAATTATCTTGTTTAAAAATTTGCAAAACTTTGTTTTTGTGTTTCATTTATTTCTGCTGTTAGAAACATTGGATCTATATGAAAGTATTTCTCATCTTCTACAAATTTTGATTTTTTTTTGTTTACTTCTAATCCAATCTTCTGCAAATTATATTATTTCGTTGTAAAGTTAGATTCTTTATCAGAGTTGAATTGTTGGGTATTGTTTGATAGGTAAGAAACTGATGGATGAGAAAGAAAATTGATAATTTCTGGATTTTGGATCGTATAGGTTGTTATAGAAGTGGAAAGTTGCATCCTTTACGAATTTTGGCATATGTCATAGGTCTTAGTCGAAGATTTTAGCTGCACAGACGTTTGTGTGTGTGTTTATACATTTTGCTAAATTATTCGAGATAATGGAAGGTTAGTAACATTTTTTTGTCTTCTGTTGATTGGCAGATATGTCATACTCCAGGGAAGGGAGGTGAGTTCCCTTTCAATTTGTGGGTTTTTCTTTTTTTACTGCTCTGATAATTTATTAGATGTACTGTTCATTTATCCAAAATTGAGAGCATTATGTTATATTTTGGAATTTTTTATGGTCCCAGGTCTGCTTCACCACGTGGCTCTATTTCACCTGGTAAAGGTCATCGATCAAGCTCATTGTCAAGGTCTCGCCGAATTCGATCCAGGTAATATGAGTAACTTTTCTTGCTTTATTTGTGCTTATAAGTTGTATGCTAATTGTGTCATATGTTCAGGTTTGTGGCACATGCTTCTCTCTTGGCCTTTGCATGTGTGCGTATGTATATGTCTTGTGGTCGTGAAATTTTGAATTATGGTTGAATTTTTGTTGCTCCAGGAGTCGTGAACCTGTTGATGCAGCAAATCCTGGAAATAACTTGTATGTAACCGGTTTATCCACTAGGATCACTACCAGTGATCTTGAGAAATATTTTGGCAAAGAAGGGAAGGTATAGTCCCTGTAAAATTATTTCTTGTATGCCATGAACATGTTGCTCTGCGCATTTTTACTGTTTAAGAAGCACCAAAATTAGAGCAATCTAGTGGTGACATCAAATATCATGTAGTTAAATTCATGATGTATTTGTGCGAAATGTTTTAGAGATAATATTGACATATTAGGATTTGAAAAGGAAATCCCAACTCTCTGATGTTATGGATTCTGATGCTTCTCTTCTGAAACCTCACCAACTGATGAACCGGACATGATGGATTGATTCCTGTTTTATTATTTAGATTCACAGATAGAAACATTTCCTTTAGAAACTTATAACCTGTGAGTTCATGTTTTTAGTATCAAATGACAATATATTTATAGTTCAGAGCTAATGGGAACGGCTAAGTATCAACATGAAAATATTTTTACAATGACATATCTGTTATTGAGTCGTAATGTTCATAGTTCCTCATTTATGCTCACCCTTGTAATGCCCTGTGCTTTTGGATTTGGTCTTCCCCCTTGAGGTGTCGCCTTGCTGTTTTGACATTTCAATGACTATTCTAGCTGCCCTCCCTGTCTTTGTAGTCCTCAAAAATAGTAAACCACAAGTTACTAGTTTACCTTGTCTTAGAAAGTAATTATCTTTCAGTACTTTGTTAGTAATTTATGTTTCTAAGATTGGTTTCAGGTTCTGGAGTGCCATCTGGTAACAGATCCTCGCAGAAGGGAATCCCGTGGATTTGCTTTTGTTACCATGGAAACAATTGAGGATGCTGACCGCTGTATCAAATATTTGAACCGTTCAGTGCTTGAAGGACGACTAATCACTGTGGAAAAGGTACTGAGCCTATCAAAGGACTTCGAAACAAACAATTTAAGGAAGTGAAATTTACATATCACTATTGTTTCGAAGTTCTTTCTTTGGAAGTGTTGCCTGATAAATTTTGGCAGCAGGTCTGGTTTGTGTAACTCCATCGAATTCACAATATAAGCTCTTAACAGTTGAACCTATCTCTTCATGAATCACGACATGAGTTCTACATCGACATTTCAAACACATCGATTCAAATTCGACTATTTTGCAGAGGGTTGTATGCCCTGTAATCGTTTCTTCACTAGTAATAGTATCTGACCTGGCTTTTTATTTATTTTTGTTTTTATTTGGAATATCCTAGACAGAAAACTATACCCCTATGCGTCAATTTGTGATCTTGTCTTGTTTAAAAAAAGGCTGAAAAATATCAAAACAAACAATGTTGGTGAATTCAATCTATGATGGTTAGTATAGAAGGATGAAAATCTTAAAATAAAATACTTGCAGCTGTCACAATCACAACTCGTGTGCAAAATTTTATCATCAATTCCTGATGGCAACATGCAGTTACCATTTGAAAACTAAATGAGTTTCAAATCTTTTCCTTCTGATATTTTTCTTTTTTTCTTGCAGTCCATAATATTATTTTGTTTGAGTTTTTTGTACGCACACAGGCAAAAAGGAGACGTGGCAGGACACCAACTCCCGGAAGGTATCAGGGTTTGAGAGAAAGGCGAGGTAGTTGCTGGAATTACTCTTGCAAATTAGCTGAACCTTGATTATCATGTCTAAATTTTGGGCATTTGGTTGTTTTCTTTCGAAAACTTCTATCAGACAATGAAATGGCTGAATTCTTAATTCTTGTTTTGGTTTCTTATAAAATGTGAACTCATGGCCTGTGACTTGTTCCAGTCAAAATAACATTTACAGGATCTTGCATGGCATATTTCTTCTTATTGGTGTTTTGTAGACACTCTCTAATGTTCCATTCTCAATATAATTGCCTTAGTGTAAAAAACTTCTTATGTGGATTCAAGGGATGGCAGCTGAGATTTTTTAATCTCGATTTTCAATTATTGGATAGACTTACTCTTTGATATGGAAATTTATTTTCAGTATCATCCCATCAGTTCCCTAGAAGCTGGTAATTTTATTTTGGTAGTTTCTAAACAAATCCATCAGTTTATTTCTGTCATCTGTCAAATCCAGCATGGCCTCTCATGTTTCGCTGTCAAGTCTCACTCCTTAATATTTCAGTGTCAATCAAGCTCACTAGCTGAAAATGTTGAACGTAAAGTTTTTGTTTATTATTATAAGCTCTTCTCAACATTCTTAGTTTTTATCACGGCATTGTGATAATATCTTGTGATTAGTTAACTCCTACTTTATCAGTACTTATATTTATTGGCATAAAGAACATGCAGGTCGTGGCCGTAGACGGTCTCGCAGCTACTCGCCTCGCAGATGTGATGACAGAGACAGAGACTACTATTCAAGAGACCAGCATAGAAGATCACGTTCTCCGTATAGGAGGGGAGATGATTATGATTCATATAGGCACAGGGAGCGGTCATTATCAGCTGATCGTGGCTACCGAAGATAGGTTCCTATTGGAATTCTTATCTCTTTGTCCCTCTTGGTTATCAAACTATATCTGGATTCCTTGTGGAAGTATGTATTGAATCATTTTGACAATCTTGCTACCCTTTTTTTTTTTTTTCCTACTCTGTATCCTTATATAACCTAGCATTATATGAATAACCTGTTTATTGCTTAGTGTGAGAATTCCTTCTGCCATGCCATTGGCAAGGTATCTGTGTGCGCGCCACTTTCTTTTCTCATTTTCATGAAAAAATATGTTACACAGGTATATATAGATATAACTTTGACCCCCATTGAAGTTGCATTGATGTGACTGAAATCTTCTTGTTTCAACCCTGGGCCATTATGGATTTAATGTGACCTAGCTGCAAGCGAAAAATGTACGTCATTGGGTATGCATGTTCATTTTTGACCCTGAAAGAATAGTGATTGAATTGTTGATCGTGTTTTACTGTTTTTTGCATGCTTGATGTTTTCTTCCATGAAATCTTTGAAAGTAAAGCTAAGCGTTCGTTAATTGAAAATCCTGTTTTGTGCCTTCAATCTACTGCTACAACATGCCTGTGTTGTCCTGGGTGGTGGAATTTTTTCAATTAAATTTAAATTGAATCATTTATAATTTTAATTTTTAAAAAATAAAATGTATAAAAAAATATCTTGTGATTTAGTTTTTTTTTTTTTTTTATTTGGGTCATAAAATTTAGTTTGCATAAAAATGGTATGCTATCATATATGTTGTTAATCCTAATAAGTCATAAAAATATATAACATTAGGGATGAGCAAACACTGAACTGGACCGAACAAATTAATTGAACTGATTTAATTCAATCAATCTGGTTTGATTTTTTAATAAAAATTAGTTTAGTTTGATTTTCATTTAAAAAATCAATTTTTGGTTTCGGTTTGTTTTTTTTACATGCAATTTAATTAAATCGAATCGAATCGAATTGAAATTTTATAAATTCAATTCAATTGATATACATGTAAAATTCTATTTAATCAATTTAGTTTATTAGGTTTTTTTAAAAATTTTCGGTTTGGTTCAATTTGAAAATATAAATTTTAATTTATTTGATTTTAGTAAAAAATTAAATATATTAGCTGATGTGTCAAGATAGGTTCCATTAGCTAATATGTTATGTCATAGTATTATGCAATGTCAGTATTTTAGATGGAGTTATATGTTTTGTCGTTCATATGATTAACATCATATATCACAATATATTATTTTGATACAAATCAAATATCAAGTCTATATTAAAAAAATACTAAATTCCAAATTATTTAAAATTTCAAAAAAAAAAGATTATTCTGAATTTCATTTAAATTAAGTTTAGATCACTGTTGATTGGATTTTTAGTTGGTTCAGAAACGTTGATCTCCATTGTTAGATGGGGTATGGCATTGCAGTTTGAGGAGTGCTGTATAACTTTTTTTGATTACCTTCTCTTCACAGTTTTTTTTTTTTTCTACTCCTTGAAATGACATGATGTAAAATATAAAGTTTATATATAATTGAATAATATAATAATATTATTATTTAAATTATGTCACACGTACTATAATAAAAAAAAATAAAAAATATAATAAAGAGAAAATATCTAACACTCCCCTTTAATTTTTAGATTTGAATCAGACTATTAAGATATGTATCTAAAGCCCCCAAATTTTTTAAAGAAATTAAAGTGAAATTATTCTAAAAAGACCTATATTTTTCCTTTTGCCTATTTTAAAAGGCTCAATATATATATAAAAAAATAGTCTAATTTTATTTTTAATAAAGAAAATGTTCAAAATTTCCTTTTACCTAAAAAACCTCTATACTTGTTGGCCGGCCCTGATATAAATGATGAAGCAAATATAAGAAGCAACCCTCTCTTTCACCATGTTCTAGAAATCTGCATACCCAATCATTTACTCAATCAATGTTTGGATTCTGTCAAATAGATGAAATAAATGACTTCAAATTATTGTATAATGTATCAGTCGTTCCATATTTATTGTGATACATCAGAAAATTTTAAAGAATATGATAAATTTTTTTACACTATGAACAAATACTTTACCATTAGAAAAAAAAAATTGCAACTCATTTTCTTTATATAGGTATGTTTTTGTGATAGATGAAAATCACAAAGTAATTACTATATTAATACTTTATTTGTTTCACAATAATAAATGTTTTAAAAAATTTTATTTCACTTTATATATCATTTTATGATTTTTATGCATCATTTATATTTTTTTTCAATATTATTCTTATTATTAATATTGAACCTATTTAAATTATTTAACAGTTTATTTAATACGTAGAGTATATTTATTCATTTCAACTAATATTAAAACTATTTAATAGTTTTCTTAATATATGGGCATCCTAAACATCTACTATTGTGAAATATATAGAGTATTAATATTAATTTTGTAAATATAGCTATATATAATAAAATTAGTATTTCAAATATTGATAGTTATGATATATAAAAGAGAAGTTGTAAAAGAGAAATTTAAATATCGTATCAAATAAGAAAAAAATTTTTGTTAATTGAATTTATCACTTATATGATAAATAATTTATTCATAAAAAAATTATATAATACATTTTAGATAAATTGTGAAAAATCATGAAATATCATTAATAAAATAAAAACTATATAAATAACTTATTTTTATTGATTAATTCACTATATTATGTAATAAACTCAAACTATATTAAAATTTTTCTTAAATAGTCATTTCAATGCCTAAATTAATAATAAAAATTTGTATAAAATACTTATAAAATAGGTATTAGGTAAAGGTGATTTATTAAGTAAAAGCAATTGACGTTATGTTTACTATAAATAAATTCTATATTTTTATAAAATATATTTATAAATCTATGTTTTGTGTGTTTGATATAAATAAAAATTTATTTGAAATTCTATTTCACTAAATCCTTAAAATTAGTTATAACTAAACTAAATTCTATCAAATTTGATTATTGCAAATAAATTTTAAAGTTTATTTTTATTATGATAAAAATACCTTAGTTAAAATATATTTTATTTTTTTCTTTCTAATTGTTCTCTCACTTTCTCTCTTTTTTATTTCTTCTCTGTTTATTCTGTTTCCTTTTTTTAAAATTTTTTTACATTTATAAAAATTTTTAAAATAACATAATGATTTTTTTTATAAAATGGAATATTTTATTAAAATTTATACTTAAATCAAACACAAAAATTTTTCTATTTTTATGTTATAAAAATTCATTTATAAATAAAAAAATTTTTAAATTAAAATTAAACTAAACACTATATATTTCTTTAATTCCTGGTTTGCTGGTCTAAGAACTTTGTTCAAGCAGAAATCCAATCTTTATAGGCCGAGTCATGTTGACACTGTAGTTGGTTTAGTTATCACCGTCATCTATTAATAGCAATGTAATCAAATGTTCTCATAATGCAAACCTTAACTTTTTTTCTATTAATTTTTTAAAATATAATAAAAATATAAAATATAATAAAAATATCATTGCGGCACCAGTAATTTTAAACATTAAAAGTTCAAAATAAAATTTAATATTGATGATAAAAATGAATTAAAAAATGTATAATTTAATAGATTTTTTTTATTTTTTTCTCATAAAATGCGAAAAAAATGAATGAATGAACTATGTTTTCCTATGTTGAGTTGTTTTTTACACTTTCCCTCATTTTGTATTATTTACTTAAAAAGGAAAAAAAAAAAAGAAAGAAAAGAGTCTCTTAACTTATTATTTTATAGGGTCAACATAAACCAATCGAAATCAAATGGATTGATCAAATCAATATTATTTGATTAGTTTGATCTTTTACTACAAGTCAGTTTGATTCATTTCAATTTTAAAAAAATATTAATTTTTAGTTTTCGTTTAGTTTTCTATATAAAAAAATTAAACAAACTAAATAAATTAAAAAATAAACAAAGTTATAAAATTTGGATCAAACCAACTTAAAATATATATAATTTTGATCAAATTAAATAGAATTAAACTAAAATTTTGTAAATTTAATTCAATTTAGTTTGTAAATATAGAACTTTAATTTGTCTAGTTTAATTTATTTATATTTAAAAAAAATTAATTCGATTCAATTTAAAAATATAAATTTGATTGATTTAGCTTTGATAATAAATTGAATCGGCGAAATATTGACTCTTACAATTCAATTCAATTTCACTTTTTTTTTTTTGGTCATTAAATTTCACATTTTTACAAACATACATTTTTATAAACATAGCATAAAAGAGAATAAAAATGAAGGAGAAAAGTAGGGTGGGGGAAAGAATGAGGTGGCTAGGTTTCCTTTCATGAATATATTCCTTCCTTTAAATTCCCAATGAATGCAAATGATTATCTAAATTTAGTGCGAAAGAAGTCGCACTTTGGGAAAAGTTTAGCTCCTTTTTTTGTTTTTTAGGGAAAGTTTAGCTCTGTGTTTGGTTGGGAGAAAATAGGAGAAAAAGGACGAGACAAGAGGGAAAGCATAAGAAGAAAGACTGAAAAATGATACTCGTTTCTTTACTTCTTTAGGTTTTTTGGGCCCATAAATTTCAATAGGCGGATTCACAAAGGAAAGGTTATTTGTTATTTGTAATATTTAATTAGTCCTAAATTCACGTATTGTATTACACAAAAAAATTATAATAATAAATTTTAAATAAATTCAATATTTATTTTTATTAAATAATTATATTTTATGAAAAATATTAAATAAATAAAATAAAATAAAATTATTAAAACTTAAAATTATATATGAAAGTAGTTATAATAAATTATTATTTATTAATTTGTACTTTGAATTTTATGTGACACAATTTTAAGAGAATTTATTAAATTTAAATGAAGTAAGTTCATTATAATCAATTAAATAAATAATATTAAATATTTCATAATAAAAATAAAATAATAGATAATTATAATATATATTAGATAATTATAATAAAAGATTATTTATTAATTCATATATTTAATTTGATATAACATAATTTTAATAGAAAATTTATTAAATTTGAATGAAATAATTCATAACAATCTATGACATCTAGCTTTATATATATTCAAATTTTGAACAACCAATAAAATTCTTTTAAGTCTTAGTTTCCTATTTAAATAAATTTTTATTTTTTATATTTTTCTAATTTTTATGTTTAGAATTTTTATTTTTTGAATTTTTTAATTTTTTACTCAAAATTTTCTCTATATGATCTTACTTTATTGTTTATAATTTCTATTTAGATTTCTTATATGACAATTATTTTTTTATTTTTTATTTATATTTTTTAATATGGTAGTTTTTTATTACATAAAATAAAATAATGATATGTAAATGTTACATATAATTGTTTGAGAAATGACAAATGATTGTTTAACTAATTCTATGACTAGAATTAGTAATATATATTGATTGATTTCTCAATCTATTCCCATAATTTATACAATGTGATCATTTTTTTATTGTCCCTCTACCTCAATTTTACGATTTTTCTTTAGTTTTAATATTCTCTAAACCAAGCAAATTAAAGTTAGATGAGCAAATCTTATTTTTTCTATTTAACCAAACAAGCGAATGGATGAAATAATAATTATCTAAATTTCTAAAGTTTTGACATATTTTAAAATTTATCTCATATTTTTTATTTTTTACCAAAAACATTTAAACTTTAATTTCAATTAAAAAGTTATTATACAACTAATTTATAGTCACCAAAAAATTGAATTTTGATAACGTTACATATTTTACTATTTAAATAATTATAAAATTTGAATATAAAATAAACCTACCACCAACATACCTAAAAAAACACACACACACACAACATTCAATAACTACTCATTAAAAATAAGTAAAATTAGTTAAGTGTAAAATTTGCATCGCTGCATCACATCAGTCATTCTTTTAAAAGACTTAAAAGAAGGGAGTAATAAATCTATATCTCCTTCTCTTGTTAGTGCTATTCCTCCTTTTTAAGATAACCGTTGTCCTTGCTGAAATCATTTATGAAAGAAAAAAAAAGTGATAAAAAAGCAAAAGTGGAGAATGAACCCATGAAGAAACTATTGCTACAATTAAGTAGAAACATCAAGTTTTCAATTTAAAATAAGTGTTGAAAAATGAGTTTGGATGATAAGAAATTAAAAGATAAAAAAAGTTTTGAGATGGGCAGATATTAATTAGTAGTCACTTAATTTTAAATTAGAAGTTGATAAATTGACAAGTTCATAGATAACATAAAGATTTAAAAGATAGTTTTTAGATTAAAAAAAAGGGAAATAAAAAAGCAACAGTGAAAACAAGGTGATGATGATTGATATGATTCTTTTTAATTTGTATAATGATGAAGTATAACAAATAGGGAAAAATATAAAATAGTTTTTTAATGTTCAAATTTTATAATTAATTAAATTAGCAAATATATTAAACAATAAAATTATGCTATACCAACAAAATTTGATTTATAATAATAAAAAATTGGATATAAAATTGAGTTGTAAACAACATTAAAGTTAAATATTTTTTTATTAAAAAATGAAGTTTAAAATAATTTATATAATATTTGTGAATATTTCATTTAAACTCACAGCTTGATCATATTTGATTTGTTATTTTTTTTATTTTGAAATAAAAGAGTCTTTCGTTAATAAAAATTAATAAGCACAATTTGTAACAGATAAATTAATTTGTTGCATTTAAGAAATACATATAAATTTTGTTATAAAAATGAGTTTTTTCCTAAACTTCATTGATCGTGTTGATAAAATAATTATATACAAAATCTTGGCGACTATGATTGATACATTGACAATAAACAAATTCCACTCGGAGGTTATTTTAAGCCACAAATTGATATTATTATCATTTGATGAGTCTTTAAATGGGTTTAATCTTTGAATACCAAATTCAAATTTCTTTGATGAAATACAAACAAATTTTCATAAAAGAAAGATAAGCAAACTCCTATCAAATGAGAGAAAATAAAAAACTCGTAATAATTCATCAACAAAATTAACAAATAACTATAAAAAATAAATTTAATGTAAGATCCTAAATAAATTTTAAACCAAATAACTTCATTTTCATTGTTGAAATGTTTTGATCTATTTGTGAAAAATGAAATTTTAATAGTCATAAAATTTTCTTTCATACATTACTATTAAAAAAATATAAGATATTTTATTATCAAAATTTATAAACTTTGATCAATTTATACAAATAAGATGAAAAAATGATTTGATTATTTATTATGGTTGGAAAAAACTATAAGAAGAAAAACAATGAATGAGTAAAAAGTGAAAAGATAAAGTTGTCTACCATTGATGACAAAAGAAAAGTATAGATGATAGCAAAAGGAAAATAAAAAAAAAGATATATACGGATGGATTCATGATATAATATGTTATATAATATGTTAGATACCTTTTTAATTATAAGCTATATTTATAAAATTATGTTCAATTTTGAAAAGATATTACCTAGCAAATTTAATACCTAAAGATGTGGGAGTATCACTTTTGTCTCATATTGATTTTGAGTGGAAAGAAGAGGAGAGAATGCACCCTTATTTTTTCTCATATGTTTGCATGTGTCACTTTATAAAGTTTTAGGGACTAAACACCATTTCGACTTATTAATTATTTTGAAATGTTCAATTGAACTTAATTTTAATTTTGTGACCTATTCGTACCGTAATTTTTAAAAAATAGTTTTAGTAAATTCAATTTTGACTCAAATCAAAATGCATGCTTTTATAAATTTTTTAGTGAACACATTTATCTAACTTAATTTTCTCTCTCTCTCTTTGCTTTATCTAAATATCATCACCACAACTAAATTCATTTAAACATCATCAAATCACTACTGGCATATAAACTTCACCACCACAACTAAGTACAAACTAGCTAGACTGAAATATCTATATGACAACTATGATTATTGTTATTTACGTTGATACTAGCACTCTAATGAAATTTAGGTTTTTTTGCATTGTTGCTTATCATAATACTCAATTCATTTTTTTGTTAATGAATTTTATCTCTATCACTTGATCTAATGATTGTATAGGATTTAAGATCTAAAAAGATGATTGTGCTGCAAGTGAGTCTTTCTAAGTTTTTTCTAAGTTTTTTATTTTTTTTTTAATTTGAGAAAATTAGAATAATGATGAGGTGGTGAAGGTTATGAAATGAACAAAAAAATGAAGTGTGGAAAGAGGCTTCATGATAAGATAGGGAGAACTTTTCCTTAATGGAGGAGGGGTCAGCATATATCATACAAGAAGATGAAAAGGCAATTGAAGTTTATTAATTCTCAATTGAAGGATGATAAAATAATTCACACTAAATATTGAATATTTGCCACCACAAGTTTTTATGAAATGATTGATATGAGACTCATCATTATTTTTACTAGATTATTAGATAATGAACTCAATAATGCTGACATGTTTTATTTTGATAAAGATAGAGGTAAGTATTATTTTTATCAGTTTTGTTTTTTGATCAAAATTTCTTATATTCATATCAATTAATTATTTCTTCAATAATGTGATGTAATTGGTAGAAGTAGTATGCAAATAATGCTGGTATTGCGGAAATTGCAATTAAGGTTACAACTTAGAAAATGATGAAGACAAACTACAAGTGCAAAATAAGATTATTTTATTGAATTTTTGTTTGATAGATTTGATACTTGAGAGAGGGAAAAAAAAAAAAAAAAAAGAGAAGATTAACTTGAATTCAATAGTTTTGTGAGTTTTTAAGTTATAGATTTTCTAAGTTTTTTTTGTAAATTTGTTTTTCATTTCAAGATTTTTTTTTGAATTTAAGAGCTTTAAAATTTGTTCTACATTTTGATTAGAGGGAGAAATAAGAATATGATTTATTGATTTCTTTTTGACCACGTGAAGGCGATGCTCCACACTAATATATAACATTAGGGTCTAAATAAATGGTTTTTTTTTTCCCCATAATTTTAGAATTAATAGGCCAAAAATAAATCTGAGTCCACTAGGACAGCTTAAAATAATTGAGGATCACAATAGACTTTAGTCCAAAATTTCGGCCAATGCAGTTCATTTCATTTTTTAAATAATTTTTTATTTTGAGATTCATCTGATTTTTGAATTAAAAATTTATTAATGAGCTCGAGTGGATTCAACAAATATGATTGATTTTAAATATAATTAAAATGGACATGATAATGAGGTTTCATATTATCTCAAAGTTTCTAATATGTATTGTTTTTCTTTTATATCCATGTATATGCATAAATTATAACTGAAAAACCATGTATATTATATTTGGCACGATGAATCAAATGCAATGTAATAAAAAAAACTATCAAATGCAATGTAGTAAAAAATTATGTATCTTTTTTCTTATCTCAAAACCTCTAATTTGTATCGTTTTTCTTTTGTATAATGTATACGCACTATTTTATAATTGAAAAACTACATATATTATATTTAATATGATATAATTAAATATAATATAATTAAAAAAATTTTAATTTATTAATTTAATTTAATTTAATTATATTTTATTAAAATTGATTACATTTAACAAATCTAACAAATGTAGCAACTGTATCCACATCTGGAGACGCACCAATTTCTAATTGAGTTCTATCTCCCTATTTTGTTTTATTATATTATTTAATTTTTTATTTTCAGATATTATATTAAAACATGCATGTTTTTCCTCTGTTAAATTATTTTCTCTTTTTGTTAAAATTTTGGTAATTCTTATGTTAGTCAACAAATCATCTAAAAATTATTTAAAATACCCAAATTACCTTTGTAAGCAATTACCAGAACAGTGTTTCTTCATCAACAAACTCTCTCTCTCCATCGATTTTCTACTCTCTTGACACCGATTATCAAAACGCATGGCTACGATTTGGTAAACAATTTGGTTACAATTGCAAGGTCTGATACCAAGGAGCTGTATGAAGGGAAAGGCAAGAGAAAAAGGTGTTGATCCGACAGTGCGTGGATGTGAGATTTCAGCATCGTCTTCTATCGTCGTCTTCCATGAGAAAGAGGGGGAAGGAATCGAAAGGTGCAGGAGAAGATCGATGGGCACAAGAATAGAACCGACGAGATTTGACTTTGATTATCGGTAAGCCTTGTTAGGTTTCAATTCCAGGTAGAATTGTTGATTCTCGTTCTTGTTCTTTATTCCAGTTGGGATTGTCGATTCCAGAAATCTCTTTGAAAGCAGCAAATGGTCACCTTGAAAGTTGTAGAAATCTCCTTGCTCTCTTTGAAAATAGCAGAAATTTCCTTGCTCCCTTTTCTTGATTTCTTCCTCTTCTTTGAAAGCAGAAATCTCTTTGAAAGCAGCATCGCATTTTTGTGGCCAAGGAGAAATTTCGTTCGTGTTCTTGCGGTCAAGGAGAAATTTTGTTTATTCGTAGGATCCTCTCGTTCGTGTTCTTGCAGCCAATGAAGGAATTTACTACTTTTGGGTTTTCCTTTGGATTTGGAAAGACTGTAAATTTTGAGAAATGGAATTCTTGTTTGCTGATGAATCCGAGTTTGATATCATTGTGTTTGATTTCTGAATTGTTGGAATGGAGATTAGGTTCTGGGAATGTTGTGTTTGATTTCTACATTTGATTTTGGATTTTGTTTTCGGCCATCGGTTTTGTATTTGATTTCTGAATTTGATGTTAGAGGTTTGATGGATATTGTTGTGTTTGATTTCAACGTTGGGTTTTGATGTGTTTGATTTTTTAATTTGATGGTTTTTGTGAATGAGTATATTTGTTTAATAATATGATTGTTTGAAGGTGGTGCAGGTTGGTAGAAAATAAAAATTCCAATAAAAATAAATGGTAATACTTACTTTTTATATTAATCTAATAAAAATTATAATAAAATATAATATAGATAAAATATAAAAATATTTTAATATAATTTTAAAAATAAAAGATTAAGTAGTACCATGGAATAAAATTAAGGAATCAGAGTATTTATCCCTTTCTAATTACCATGGCAAAAGCTAAATTGCAACTGACATGAGAAGCACCAAAACTCACAAAGTCATTAAATAAAAGAGTCTTTCCTTTTTCAGTGAAAGTCGTTCTTGCACACAAAACAACACTTTCTCGCGCAAAAAGAAAGCCTGCTTTCCATTCATACATAATAATAAATACAAACAATTCCTTCTTGTTCTTCTGTTTCCCACCCTTCTATCCTTTTACTTTCAGTTCCAATGCTTATCGAGTTCTCAATCAAATCACTAATTCCCACTTTTTAATTTATTTTATTCCTTCTGTAAAGCTGTTTTCGATCACTTACTGCTACATATTTGATTATTTTTTTATAAGCTCAAATAAAGTTCATATCTTTCTGTAAAGTTTTTGTGTTTCCTCTAATTTTGGTTTTGTTCGTTTTTCAGTTTTTGATGGATTGTTATTTATTGTTTTATTTGAATTTCACTACTGGATTTTGCTAGGGTTTTATTAGCTTTTTAACCTATAGTTTTTGATATCTTAAGGTGTGCCCTTTTATGGGGTTTTAACATTTTCTTTTTTTGGATGTTTCAGGTATATGTGTTGAATTGGATTGTTTGATAAGCTTTTCTAATGGTGGATAGGTAGCTGCTAGCAGCAAATGATGCACCAACTGAGCTTAGTTTTACATGGATACTGGAGATAAGGTACAAGGGTAGATAATGGGAGGTTGCTGCTGTTGTTCCTCCAAGGGTGTTGAACTTAATAGTGCACCTGCTTATTATTATGTAAGTACACTGTCTGCCCTCTTCTTTTAGATGCTTTTATGTTTTTTAATTTGTAATTTTGTTGTCTTATCATTGGTTTCTATGTACTTTTATTGCTAGTTCCTCGTTGTGACTCTTATAGTAAACTTATTAACTTTTCTTTTCCTGCTTTTGTTGGTCTAGTATTAATGTGCTCAGCAAGTAGGTAATATATGTGGGTGTGTGTGATAAAAGGGATTGGCACACTACTTGCTGATAATATGATGGGTGTATGGAAGTCTGATTTATCTTACTAGATTTAAAGACTGTGTGGTTGATTATGGTATTTTCTTCCTGCAACTAGACTTGATGGTCGAACCCTTTCTCATTCCACCTGCATATGCCCACTCCAAAATACCCCAGCGTGCAAAGGGACACTTTTTTTTTTTTTTTTCCTTTTGCTTCATAAATTTCTGAGTTTAATCTTTTGTTCATTATCCTTGATATGATGGATTCAGTTGGTTAGCTATCACTATCTGGGGCTGAGAGAAATTGAATATACAGTTCCTTATATTCATTACTTCTGGAACTCTGACTCTTTCTGCAGTACCCCAGAGTATCAGAAGAGCATGTCCTGCTATCATCTCGCAATGGTGCTGCATCTGCATTCTCCACTGGACTTTTGGTTGATGCAAACCTTGACACATCAGTCCCTGATGCTTATAGGCCACCTCCTCCACCTTTGCCATTTGATGTGGCTCCTGGACATCCTCAAACTCCACAAGGGGCTCAAGAAACTCCCAGTGATAAAGATGATGGAGCAGTGCAGACAACAAATTCTGGTTCTGCTCAAGAAACAACTGGCATTGATACTCAAAAAACTTCGGCCAAGTGTGAAGATATGAAGGAGTCAGACTGTAAAGCACAAAATAATGTTGAACTTGATTCAGCTAAGGAGCTAGAGGTCGAGTTCTCAAAGTCAGTTGAATCTCTTGTTTCAGCTACTGAGGAGGAGGATGTTTGTCCCACCTGTCTGGAAGGTAATGCTATTACAAGGGTAATCTGTTCCATTAGTTACCAAACTATGACCCAAATGGTATTATGGTCATGAAAGTATAATTTTATGCAATCAAGTCACTGAATTATTATTATTATTATTATTGCAATCGACTAATTCCAATCAATTCAGAGATCTCAGGTGATTGGAGTGCTGACATGGCATAGTTTAACGATGACTTGTGCTGAGTGAAATAGGTCATGACAGCAAATGAGGTGTCATATCATCATTTCCTTGCATAAATCATCATTATTTAATTTAAAAATTATGCTGCGTCAGCACTTTGATTGCTTGAAATTTCTTATTTAACCAGAATTAGATAATAACAACAACAACAACAACATTAACAATTAAGTGACTTGATTGCACAAAATCATACTTTTGTGACCGTAAGAAGATATAGGTTATGGTTTGGTGACTAGTGTAACAAATCACCCACTACTACAATATTTTTTCCTCCTGCACATATCATGGGTTTCTTATGGTAATTGGAATGAATTTTAATCCGGTCAATTTAGTGTTATTTTAGTTAAACTCCACTTTTGTCCTTTTTTTTTAGTGAATACTGTTTACCTCCTGAGGTGTAGCATAATTTACTAGTTAGGACCTCTATTTTAAAATTGTATTAGTTAGTCCATCAGTTTTGATTCTGTCGACAATATGCTTTTTTATTAAGTTTTCGTAACTTTTGCCATTAGTCAAACATAAAAAAGTCAAAATAATTATTTTTATGTCCTTCTTTACCCTTTAAACCATATTGAAATTAATTTATTGTCTTTTAAATATTATGTGAGATTTAATCTTCATTCTTAATTTGCATATTTGATCTGTATTTTTTATTTGCTTTTTTGTATTTGTACTTTTTTTTTTTTTTGAATTCTGGCTTTTGATGGGTAGAAGAAAAAAAAATGGGGATGGACATTTAAGCAATTTTGTGTGTGTGTACGTGTATTTTTTATTAATTTAATGTATCTTTGTGTATTTTTTATTAATTTCATGTGTCTTTATCTTTTTATTTGATTTGCAATTTTGGGACATTATTCATTGATCGTTTCCATTCTTCTTTTTTTTTTTTTAATTTAGAATCAATGCATATTTATTAAACCTTGGATTATGGAATTCAAAATTATAAATAAGTTTTGAGATTTTTGATCTACGTGTATGTTTGATTTTGCTTTGATGTTGATTGTTGTTTGGGTTTTTTAATAGTTGTAAACTAAGAAGATGAGAATAGTGAAAAATGAAAATTCAAATGGTAAAATTGATACTTTAGGGTCATTTAATGGAAAAAACTTAATGTGTAATATGTCGATGGAATTAAATTGTAGATACATATAATCCGATTTTAGAAATACAGGTCCGGACTAGTGAATTTGGTCGAACCTTGGGAGATTGATAGTAATTTACATCCCCTCCCCTCTCTCTCTTTTTTCTTTTTTGGTAGTAGGGATGTGAAATTTGAACTTTTCCTCCTACCTGCAGAATATGATGCAGAGAATCCAAGAATTACCACAAAATGTGAGCACCATTTTCACCTTGCTTGCATGCTCGAATGGATGGAAAGAAGTGACTCCTGTCCTGTCTGTGATAAGGTTTTCATCATAAAGTTCATTGATAGATTCTATAATTAGATTTGTTCTTCCATAGACAGGCATGGTAACACATGGTTCTTATTTTTCATTATGCAGGAAATGATTATTGACCCTCCTATTGGGTAGTAGCTATGCAGGAACTTCGAACATTAGCAACTCCTTTGTTGTTTAAATTAAGTTTGAGGAGCAAAATTTACAATTGCAAAAAAAAAAAAAAAATTCTTTTGTATCCACTGTTCAGTGGTTGCCACAGATTTGGCTGCATCTTGTCCTTTTACTTTTTGAGCAGTCAGTACCTGTTTCAATGCATATTTTCTTTTAGCATTAAGTTCTGCAAACAACAAAAGGTTGATAAACAAATGAGGGGGAAAAATGAGGGGTATGAATGGGAAGAAGAGAAAAAGATAATAGGCCAACGCTGGCTCTGCACCATTCCAATCCATTGCTTCTAGTATGTTTGTCAAATTAGTTTGCATTATGTGGGATGCTAGTCATATTACTTATCCAAAGATTCTGTTATTGCTCAAAGAAAGAAGTGAATAGGTGGGCTCTCCCTTCCATCCCCTCCTCTAGTGTAGCTTTTCTGCGATTTGCAAACCAAAATACCATCAATAATTGTTTTTCCCCTTTTTTTTTGGGTCTTTTTTTCCTCCTTTTAAATAGGTCATGTATATGGCATATGGTTGTTATCTTTATTTTATGTGCTTGTGAGGCTCCTTGATGTTGGAGGACATGGATCAGTATAAGGAAAGTTGAAGAAGGAAGAATAAGAAGAAGGGACTTTTGTTTTCTTGAATATTCATGTAAATAGTACCCATCTGATTTTGACATGAAGGTTTGGATTTGTTGACTCATTGATTGATAATTTGCATACCTTATTTTGAAGCTAGGGTTGGCAATTTTTGATAGTTAAACAAATTTAAGTTTGATATAAATGAGTTCGAGTCACACGTTTATGATACGATAAAAAAGTAGGTTTAAACGGTTGATCCGTCTCACCCTAATAGATACGATTAAATAATTAGATTAATAAGTTAACATATATATGTCTAAATACTATTTAAATAAATATATTTATATACAAAAATATTTTTAAATTCAATCTTATAATTACTTAGATTTTAAATATTTAGTTTATATTTTCACAATATATAAATAATTTTTAGATAAAAATTAAAAAATTTTAATTTTTAATATTTTTTTAGATTAAATGCGTATTTTCGTATTATGATACGTTAATAATATGATTATTAAATGGGTAAGATGAAATATGTTGTGTAACTTGATTCATAAATATATCCAGTGTTAGATTTTGAAGATTTTGCATGCTTAATTAAATGAATCATGTTCAAATTAAGTATTTTTATATTATACACGTATTTTGACATGACATGATACAAATTGCTAACCCTATTTTGAAGCCTTAAGTTTTGTAATTGTTTCTCCTTTGGCAGCTTTAATATGCTGCATGCGAAAACTGACCTTAACACCACTTATTTATTGGCTGCCTGGATTTGTATTAGCAACTTGACCTGTTATAGGTAATTGACGCAGGAACTCGTATGGTATACAGGAAATCCAAGGTGGGCATTATAATGATTCGAATCGTGAATTCATTTTTGCGTCTGAACAGATTACATGCCTAACAAAGACACCATTTCTTCAAACCCATTTTTGATGCTTCTGTCCCGGAATTGATTGGAGGCCCATTCGATCAGAGCCTAGTTCTTCTGTAGGCTTTAAGTATCAAAGGATTAAGTTTGACAACTGTTCGGTTTGAATGGTGAGCTGAAAATCCAATAGGATTGCACCGAACTTCAGTCCTATGAAAAAATTTCTACAAACTGAATGGAGTTAAATTTTTAATTCAATTTAATTTTATACAGTGATTCAGTTCTAATTCAATCCAAAATTTTAGTCTAATTTAATCTGAAAATTACTCGCATACAAAATTTAACCATTTTAAGATCCAAAAATCTAAAATGGTCATAATTTTACAATCTTATTCATATATTATAGATATGTCAAATAAGTTTCATTTTTAAAAAAATCTGTTGTAGTTTATTAACTGGAATAAAAATTATAATGACATAAAATACTTGGAATGACATGAGTTTAGACAACACTATGTTGCAGACTCTGCATTTATCATTTGTGAGATAAATTCACGAAAAATTACTAAATTATAATAAATCTCCAAAGAATTAATTTCGGTTTCTTAAAATTCCATTCCTATTATAACAAAAAAAAATTAATGGAATTTTTTTTTTCAATCAGTTCATTCTCATACCATTTTTGTTTCTTTTTTTTTTTTTTTTGAGGAAACAAACCATTTTTCTTGTGAAGAATAACTCTTATTCCATTTTGAAACTCAATGAATTAGGTGAAAAAAAAATTCAAGTTTTGAACTTTTTTTCTTTATATTTACATTTATTCCTATATTTTAGATATGCTATGCAACTTTAAATTAGTTACTTTAATCTAATTTAGCCATAACAATGAAATAAAATACATTCCAATTTGGATAATTATAGTAATATCGTTTAATCCAATTTTTTATGGGATAACCTTCCTCTGTATATTTGATAAAGTTTCGTGGTCAACCTATGTCATGTTGTTACAGTTATCCCAAGCCTTGTCTCAGTTTTACTTTTACAAACCGCCGGTGAAAAATACTGGAAAAAAGAGATTTTTATTTATTTTTTTTTAAAAAAACAACTTCTTTGGGTTTTATTTCCTTGTAAAGTTGAGATTTTTCTGGTTCCTTGTTTGTTAATTACCATTTCCAATCCTAATTAATATTGAGTGTTGAGACCCTAATCATAAATTCTCTCGTTGTGTCTTTCTTTGTTGAATTAGATCCCTGTCCTATAAATTTCAATTTCTCTGTGCTGGCACCCACTAATCATCATTTTTTCAAGAATCTGAACCGTCTTCCAACCTTAATTTTTGGGGTTGTCTTCAGACTTGTCTTGTTTGTACCTTAAATTTGGTGGGTTTGATGCCACAGAAATCAGGAAAGCAAATCAAATTCAAGACCCAGAAATGAGGTAAAAGAACAATATTGAAAACGAAATAGGGCTAAAGACTGGCAACCTTCTTTGCCCTTATTGGTTCTTAAAAAACATTCATTCGTATGCCATGTCAATCTTGGTTCAAGATTTATTTCAACTTTTTTTTTTTTTTTTTAACTTATGACTATTTGTTTCTCGATTTTCTTGCCTGTATATGTGTCCACTTATGAACACTGGATGAAAGATGATAACTTTGTGCTGTTTTCCTGTTGTTTGTTCTGTTGATTTATGACTACAAGGGTATTAAGCTAAGAAGGGAAAAGAGCAAGAGTGAAGAAGGTTCATGGCAGGATGGTCTATGTTAACAAATGGATCTTTAGATTGTGCTGATATTATCAATGGGAGTAAAGGAAGTGCTTGCTGTCCTGATGTCAATCATGCTGTGAAGGATGGTAATGCTTCTGATGATGATTATGAAGTGAAACTAAGATGCCTGTTTGATCAGGTTCTTTCAGCTTTTTCCATTGAGATTGCTGTTACTAGGGAGTACAGTAGGCCTCTTCCAGCATTGCTTGGTAATGGGCAATCGTTGGATTTGTTTAAACTCTTCCAGGTCGTGAGAAAGAGAGGCGGGTTTGATTTGGTAAATGGGTTCTGGACCTTTATAGTAAAAGAGCTAGGGTTGGATCTTGGAGCTTCAGCTTCCGTCAAATTAGTCTATTTTAAATACTTATATGAGTTGGAAAGATGGTTGAGGAGAAGTTTTAGAGATGGGAAATTGAGAAATGGGCAGTGTCAACCTGATGGGAATTTCAGTTGTTTATCTAGGGAGTTAGAGATGGAGTTTAGAAGTTTGTTATCACATGGATATCAAAAGGGGAAGAATGGTAAATACAAGAAAAATGGCAAGAATATCATTATAGATTCTGTTAATAGTAAAATAGGCATTTTGGATAACAAAGATGCACATAGAGCATGCAATGGTGTTGGAAATAGGCATACTGATAATGATGAAAAATTTGATGATCATAAGGAAAATTATTCTAATAATAATGATGACGATGACTGTGTAATCTTAGATCCCATTATTGCTAAGAAAATTTTTAACTCGCGAAAGAGAAAACGAGAATCACTGTCAAGAATGCTGAACTGGGTGATCCAAATTGCAAAATGTCCTGATGATCCTTCAATTGGGGAAAGACCATCACCATCCAAGTGGAAGGACCACAAGGGAAGTGAAATATGGGTCCAGGTCATCAGGGCACGAGATGCTCTTCTGCGAAGAAGGCAGGTTGATTCAAACTCTGAACAATCTCTTTTGCAGGTATGGATTGTACAGTTTGGTATTTTTATGTTTTTCACATCAACACTTTCATTCTGCTGTGAAGATAGTTCTTCTATACCTAAGACCATTGGTGGAGATGGAACTAGATGTTTAAGTTTTAGAAAGGCTAACAATAATAACATGCAACTTTTTTGTATTTCACATAATGGTTTCTTTTGGATGCGAGGAAAAATGTGTAATAAAAATGCAATAAGATAACTAAAGATCATAAAATAATTATCAAATTTTACAAATAGAAATAAAACAACATTTGAAGAAGATTTTATTTGACTATCTATTTGCATTTCACACAATTTTAAATTGTGACTTGTTAATTCTTGCATATCAATATATATATTTGCATTTTAAATGTTAGAACCAAAAACAAATACATGTGAGAAAGGGAAAAAAAATGCAGTTCAGAATTGACAGCCCGATAATGCTCTATAGTTTGAAATATTTTAAATGATAGGCACCATATTAATTTTGTTATCTTGAATCTTGACATAAGCCAGTTAATAAATCACTTCAACATTTTCAGAATTTCAATTATGTATAATGTATTGAGATTTGCCATTTGCAAGGTTAATGTGAAAATTATGTAAGAGGCCATTGGTCCATGTGTTTTGGTGACTGTCTAAATCTGTTGCTTTATCACTGCCTGAGATTCTTGCATTTTGTGTGGAGTACCAATCCACTGCTGAATTTAACTCGCGTAGCATATTGTTTCATCCTGAATTTTTTTCCTTGTTGCCTAGGTTTATTAGCAAATGCTCAAAATTATTGTTGAATTCTTTGTTTGGTTTTTGATTTAAGTCAGCATCAAAAGATTTATACTTAGGCTCCATAAGTTTTGTGGAAAACATTTTCCCATTTTTTGATGTTTGACCACCGACCTATCTCATGGATCGCCGCCTGCTGGTGGCATTAGGGGCAATCGGTGGGATTTACAAAAATTTTTATTTTTGATGTATTTTTTCTCATGTTAAATAGTAAATAGTGTAAACATAAAATAATTATGGTCTAAATTTTGTTATAATTTTACAAATCAAAAGAAAATTAATATTTTTATAATATATTCCAAACACTGAAAAATATATTTTCCAGAAAATATTTTCATCAGAAAACATTTCTTCAGAACACATTTTCCATAAACAAGAAATAAAAGGAGCCATCAAGTGCTAAAATTTTAACTAACATCCACTGTGAAAGATCTCATTTTCTGAGACAACCTCATTGACGCATTTGAGTATGAACCTCTGCTTGCGCTTGTGTCAAAATCCTGGTTAGATCACTTGAATAAACCAATAAACAACCCTACCACTGATAGATGAAGTGATAAGAAGGAACAATACATGCACACATGTGTGCATGTTTATTACGTTGTACTTTGAACAGATAGATAAATATGTTAGACCTGTAAAACGTGGCCAGCTGCTGTCTTTTATTTGGAAAGTGCTTTTACTGTTTAAACTGTGATCTGTTCAAAGAGTGAGAGATATTTTTGTAATGAAGTTTAGTAACTAGTTCAGTGGCTATAAATGAATTTACTTGAGATGAAACTCAATCAAACTGACCAAGAATGGTTTTAGAATATTTGAAAAGGAAATGTAAATAACAGTTGATGAAAATAAAATCCAAACTTCTTGTTTGATTTGCAATTATGGCCGATGCTATTAATTTTGTTAATGATATATACAACCTTCCACACTGGTATTACTTGTAGCGTAACTTGGAAGGGCATTTGATAAAAGTCTCAAATGCTAGAATAAGATTTATTTGTTTACATTTTAAGGCATATTGAAATGTGAGACCCAAAATTTTTTTGTTAGATTTAAAAAATAATCAATTATTATGTAAAACTTGAAAAATAACAAAAGAAATATGTAAATTCTTTTATTGCGTCCTCTCTGACTATCCCTCCTTTTTTGCCCCTTAAAAATATGCTTATATAAAATTTTTATGATTAGATTGTCACTTCATATTTCAGACGTGTTATTCCAAGTTTTGCTACAATTGAGACCCATATGAAAGATTGCTACAATTGATAAAATTAAAAGGATTGGCTAATAATTGCAAGTGGACCAAAGATTTGGATGTTTTGTTCTGTAAACTTATAAACAATTTTGTTCAAGCTGCTCAGTTTTCCAAGTATCTTTTGCATTGGATATGTTTTCTATATTCCAATTTTTCTTAGATCACTCAAAGTTCAACTTAATCAAGTCAATAGAGCATTTTTTCTTGGTTTCTCCAGTTGATTGGATTGGATGGATATCAATTAAACTAAGTTTCAACAGTTCTATTTTAATCAGTTGATGTGAAGGTGAAGCTTAGATGGTGTAGAGATCACAGTAAACATACATTTCAGATATTTAATCTCTATCATAAGAGAGATGGGTAAGAATGTATATCTCCCTAACCTGGTCGAATGAAGAAAATGGATCGATATCCCAACTTGTTTAGGATTAAGCCTTAGTTTAGTTGAGTTGAGTTTACATAATTTAGGGCCACTCTTATAGAAAGATTTAATGCTGCTAAATCATTCCTCACTATCTCATCCCAAATTATCTTTGATCTAAACCTCGTCTTCTTCTTTCTAATAGCTTTTGTAAGTGTTATCTTTTTCTAATGCATTTGTTGGTCTACAAGGACATTTCCAATTCAATACACTTTCCCATCTCTCAACTTATTTTGAATCAGTGCTGCCCCCACTTCTGTAAATACATTCATTCGTTTTCTGGCCGTTCCTTGTACTGCCATACATCCATTTAACATCCTCATCTTTGTCATGCTAATATGTATGATAAATGTGCTCTTTGTGAGATATCTACACTGTGTAAACCGAGCCCATATTGCTTGGTTCACTTTCCACCACTAAAATGACAATGCTTATATTCTGTTTTAATTTTACTCTGGGTTTAAACTCCAAGGTACTCCTATAGCATTCTAGTTTCTGATATTTCTAAATTGAGCTTCATCTATCAGAATTATCATCAGCAAATAGAAATCATCTGTGAATATCCTCTAGTATATGTTTTGAGAATTTTTTGTAATCAAAGCAAAAGGATACAAGCTCAAGATGAGATTTCTTTGTTTCACCCCTGATCATCTGTATACTTGTAACAACCGCTTCATATAACTTCCAACAAATCTATATATCTAATATAATTAAATGGATTCTAACACAAGCAAATCATAATTATTGAAAAAGAAGTATTTAATAAATTATCACGGTCACGCTAGTTTTCTTATGAATCAATTTAAACTTACTACAGAACAATCAAAAGATGCATCCATCCATGTATGAGGATTTTACTCCTCTCAGTGACCAATCTGCAGAGAGGTTAAGATGCAGCAATCGGCTTCCTGCTTTAGCAAAATCTCGCTTCTGCTCTTGTTGCAGTTCGCGTTCAGCTCCTCAAAGTCGATTGATAACTCCACCCAAGACAGAACTTGAACATGATCAGCTACCAGTTGCAGCTGATGATTCTTCTGCTGCAAAGACATCTCTCAACACACGTGGAGATGAGCATATCCAGAAGCCTGTTTCAGTGGGTCCTCATTTTCAAGCTGATGTCCCTGACTGGACTGGTATGGCTTCTGAGAGTGACCCTAAATGGCTAGGCATGCAGGTGTGGCCTTTGGAATATGGAAACCATAATGCCCTAGTTCAAACAGTTGCTATCGGGAAAGGAAGACCTGATTTATGTGATTGTCTGCTTCCAGGCTCTGTTGAATGCATCAGATTTCATATTGCTGAAAACAGGATGAAATTGAAACTTGAACTAGGCTCTGTGTTCTATCGCTGGAGATTTGATTGCATGGGTGAGGAAGTTTCACTTAGATGGACTGCTCAAGAAGAAAAGAGATTTAAGGATATGGTGAGGTTTAATCCCCCATCTCTAGACAAGTGCTTCTGGGATGTTTCTCGAAAGTGTTTTCCAAGAAAGACGAGGGATGAATTGGTGAGTTACTACTTTAATGTCTTTCTTATTCAGCGCAGAAGTTATCAGAACCGCGTGACTCCAAAACTTATTGATAGTGACGATGATGAATCAGAGTTTGGATCCTTGAGTGACAGTTATGGTCATAAAGCAATGAAGGTTGTTGGCACTAACATGTTGATATGCTCAGAGAATAAACAGTGCACTGATTTCAAATAAGCAGGAATGCGGGTTAAGAATTAGTCACTCTGATTCTGAACTTGAATTACTGATGGTTTTTCATTGGTTTGTGAAAGTTCATAGCTGTTATGTATCCTAGCATCACTATTGCCCCCAAAAATTTTGATGGGTGTAGTTAATTCAATTATGAGTGATGCAATTTTGAAAAGATGCATGGTGGTAGAGCTAACCTGGTGGAGAAGGGGCGGGGAATGTGATGGTTTGTAGCCTGTAGAAGGAAGAATATGCATAAGGAGTCTCAATTCCCCACTGTTGCCCATCAAGTGATTTTGAATGATGCACCTGTAAAACATTAGGTTGGGAAGCTGTACTATTGGTCTGGATGGGAGCGTTTTGTCGATCATGGTCTCTTATGGGATGCTACAATTTGTGAAAACTGAAGGCGTGCTGTAATGGGGTTAGGGAGAGAGAGAGAGAGAGAGAGAGAGAGATGTGATCGGCAGTTTCTCTGTAGGCAAACTTTGTAGTTTTGTTGTTATAAGTTGTGTATGCATACTCGCCTTTGCTAAGTTTTCCCATCATGCATGAATATCTTGATGATGGTTAGCTTTAGCTATGCTCTTTTTGCTTTTCTTCTTCAATATTCCATGTATTAGTTTGTTGTTTTGCTCACAGTGCTTGAAGCACATTCTTGATACTGTAAATGGTCTCATCAATTCTAATCTTGCCTCAATCTGAGACTAATTTTTTGTTTTCGCGTGATTTTTCTGCATGCGAATTAAAATCTGAAGCATGGTTTTATTATTATTGGCACATATGCAGTAAGTTGGCTAGTACTGTGGGATTTGATGACAACCAAGAGCTCCCCATTCAATATAAAATCCTGAAAAAAAGAAAAGGAAAATAAGAATGTATTATTTTGTACAGTGAGTCCTTAGACTGAATCATATAAGTTTACTCGGATTTATAAGCTCATGAGAAATTTTATATTTCATAATAAACTTAAATTCAAGATTAAAAAAAAATGATGCATTCTTTATAACTTTAATCATCATCACTTGATAAAAATAAAAAGTTTTTTCTAATATGTATAAATATATATATATATAAGTTGGCAGAAGATTAAGATAGATTTGCCGTCTTTGATTGAGTGGAAGCAAAAAAAAAAAATCTCAGAGAAATTAGTCTATTTTAATGAAGAAATGAAATGGAAGATATTTTGTATTGTATGGGGAGTTGAAGAAAGAAAACAGGAAAAAAATAACAAAAATGGTATACAACTCACTCACTTCCATAACATATTCATGTACGATGAAAAAGAAGATTGCGTGCCAGGTTGGTGCTGCTGATGATACATCACTCATTGAGTGCCATCACCCAATCGTTTTGATATTTATACAAAGGTTCAATCTTTTAGTATAATATATATAATAAAATTATATTAAAAAAAACAAATGTTATAAATTGTTAGACTCAGGGCAACAGATAAAGATGAAGAATGCCAGATGATCAATATAGCCAGAAGAAGCCATGTGGAATCTTTGTGTTGCAACACAATATTATCTTTTACTATCTATCAACTTGGTTCAGATTTTTAACTCATGCTTTCTCATCCTTACTAACAATTCAATCTTATATTTGTATATTTTCAATATTAAAAAAAAAAAAACTTATTTTCCTTAAATTTATGAGATGGGATACTTCACCAATTATGTAATTTTAGGTACTTATGTTGACTGCTTGATGGAAATATTTGAATATAGTTTAAAAAATAAGTTTCCATTTGAAAAGGCTGCGTTCAAAGGTGTGTCCAAAAGCAATTGAGATAAGCACCTTCCTTACTGTGGATTGGATTATTGAAACTTTAAATCCTTCAAGAATTCCTGGACTCTACCAGGAAATCATCAACATATGGAATAAATATCCAACATTGGCAAGACACCTAATCAAGCACAAGATACAATATCAAATTGGTCATGTACCTATTAGTGATAGTGAATGAATGAATTGATAATGGGTTTCATTCGAACTTTATTCTTATTATATGCATCCTATCCATTTCTGATTTTTTTTTTTTTTTAAAAATCTGCAGACACACTAAAAAAATGTATTCACTATTTTTAATATTGTTAAAATCCATTAATAAATCGATATCAATTTGATTAGTTTAATTATAAGTAAAATATCATTAAAATAATTTTAAAAAATCAAAAAAATAAAAATAAAAACATGTAAATATATTTATGAGAATTAAAAAATAAAATTGAAACTCAATCAAAAATTAATCAAATTGATCACTAATAAGAAATTATCCAAAACTAACTGAATCGGTCATATAAATATATTGATTTGATTTTTAATTTAACTAATTTGATTAGCGAGTCCGTTTTAATTTTCAAAACATTGATTATTTTGTTATTTTGACTAATATGGTGGAATATTAATACTGTTTATTTGTATTTGCATAACAAAATGCATGACACACAAGTTATTGCATGCAAATGAAACAAAATAAAGAGACTTAATCACTCATTATTTATTATCATATTCGTTGATAAAATAGTACATTTATTGGACTACCACTAATACGTTAAGTAATCATAAAATAAATAATTAAAAACAAATTCTTTAGAATTAGATTCACTAATTATATGCTTAAAAATAAAAATTTTTAAGAAATGTTAATTCAACCAAAGCAATATCCTAAAAATGGAAAAAACTAAGTAAAAATAAAAGGTTTGTATATTTATTGGTAGCCACAGTAAAGATTGTATTGTTTGGAAGTATGGTTCAGTAAAGATGGAAAGTTACCGTGGGTTTGATTTTGCAGCTAGGCATGGCTACTACAGCACATATGAATACTATTAGTCCCTACTTTCACTCATTGATGTCTGAACTAACTATTTCTCTTCTTCTTCTGCCTTCTTCCTTTTAGAACATAAAGCCACTATCTTTCTTCCTTCTCTTCTGTTCTCATCTCACCTATTCTTTTTCTGAGAAGCCCAAGAAAATGTCTTCTCCTAGCAAACGCAGGGAAATGGATTTGATGAAACTGTAAAGTTTGTCTTTTTTATGATTCTTTATTCGATTATGCATATTCTTGATTTTTTTTTAATCTGGGTTTTGATTTTGTTGAACTAGGATGATGAGTGATTACAAGGTGGAGATGGTCAATGATGGCATGCAAGAGTTCTATGTGGAATTCAATGGACCAAAAGACAGTACAATCTCCTTTACCCTTCATTTTATGTTTCCTTTACATGATCTAATTTTGTTTCTTTATGTGTTTGATTGAACTTTCGTTGATGTTCCTTTTCTGGGTTGTTTTCATTTTCTTTTGTTGATTCTTTGTTTAACTGTATTGACCTTACGCTGATAGATTTGTGCTTGATAATTGTGAAAAATAGTTATTTTCCCCCCTTTTCTTCTTGAGCTCTTTTTTGCTGCTTTTGTAACCCATAATTTTGATCACTGATTGATGCCTGATATATTTACTTTTGCTTGTAGTGTAAAAGTAGTGCGATTTTAATGAATTTGTAGTAACTTCTCTAACTTCTGGTTCCCTTGAGCTGCAACTTATCTGTTCACAGATTTTCCTCAATGAGGATGAAATATATTGGTAGATTGCTTCTAGGGAGATTTACAAAGAGGTTATTTTCTTTTCATTGTTGTTTTATTGGGAACATGACAGGTCCTTATCAGGGAGGTGTGTGGAGGATAAGAGTAGAACTGCCAGATGCTTATCCTTATAAATCTCCATCTATTGGATTTGTCAACAAGATCTACCATCCAAATGTTGATGAAATGTGAGCTAATGCATGTTAAAATGAACTACTTTACCTTGTCTGAACATTATTGGTATGTTTTTATATGGTTTATTTCAAAACTCAAGTTTTGGTATAAACAATTGGCCATTTGTGAGTTTCAGGTCAGGTTCAGTTTGTTTAGATGTTATCAATCAGACCTGGAGCCCCATGTTTGGTAAGCCTACTATATTATTGTTTTCTCTACATACCGCAGCCCCTGAGTTATTTATTATTTTTAATTTTTGCGGTGATCATCTGATGTTGACAATCAAATTTTATTTTTAACTTTCTTTTTAAATTTCCTTTCCAGATCTGGTAAATGTATTTGAAGTGTTTCTTCCTCAGCTTCTTTTGTATCCCAATCCATCTGACCCACTGAATGGAGAAGCTGCTGCTCTAATGATGCGTGATCGGACTACTTATGAACAAAGAGTGAAAGGTAGCCATTCTGATCTTAGAAATTATGATTTAACATCAACTGCTGCAAACTAAGATTCACATACTTCCGAACTTTGCTGCATCTCTTGTACTTACATCTTTGAAGTTGCTTGTGCATTTAGTCAGATATGCAGGCATGCCTAGCACACCATGGCTTATATCAGTTACCCGTTTGTTTCCATTTTATCTATGGAATGGGGGCATGATCTTATTCCAATGGGTTTTTTATTGGATACACATTAAAGATCAAGTTGAAAATTAGAATGTATGAGACATCAAACTCTACCTTGAATTTATTTTGTCGGCCATCAAGTTCAGAGGGCATGGCCTGATGCTTTGATAGGAGATGAATCATTATAATGTGATTTCCTATAGTCTTGAAAGATTATTGAAACTATTACTTCAATTAAATGAAAAAAATTATTCAATGTGGATCTGCTGGCATACCCACATTGTGAAAAGTGGGGTCAATTGATCCCACTGAATTATTAAAGATTACAAAAAATAGTTATTAACATTTTAAAATTTTTATTATTGACTCCACTAAAAATTTAATATTGATCCCATTAAAATCTTATTTGACTCTTTCCTCACTAAAAATCTATGAATATTCCTGATAAATGTTTTTTGTTTTTTGTAGAAAATCAAAATCTCTGAAACTCTTATTTTGTAGTTGTGATATGGAATATGTTGGATGCATCATAAAAAATGATTGACTATTTAGATATATTTATTTTACAATTTTTCACTTGAAACACAAATCCAAATTTACATTCATTTCAAATTCACATATGTTCAAATGGACCTAAGGTAATTGGGAATTGGTGCGTTGGTCATGATATGAAAGATATTTTAGAGGCCCATTTAGTGCATAAACAATAATTAAGTATGTCTTTCTATTATTTAGGAAAAATATCAAATTTTATATTTTAATTAATGTTGATTTTTTTCCCCTCATTATTCATACATATTTGATTGTGGAAATATATAATCGTGATTGATTTTTTTCATTTAATTGTTAAATAGATTTATGTAAGTATTTGTAATTGAGTCAATTATGGATAAATTTGTGATTGAATAAAATCCACTATTCTCACAATCGGTTGAGTACTTCAGGAATACTAAAGCATTTATCATAAAACGACAGAATGTAGTTTCAAATAAATTATATAATTATCTATATATTTGTGTGTATTTGGACCCCACTGATTGAAAATCTGGATGCGGCACTGTCTACTATTGATGTTAATTCAATAGTTATGATGTTGAGTGGAAAGATATGCTAATAAAATGTGCAATTGCTGATTGATTACTTTCATTGGAGCGTGGTTTCCTGAAGAGATGGAAAGCACGAACCATTTGTTTATTTCTAAGCACGGTAGATTGCAGAATGTTTGAATGTCAAACAAATTGCCACATAAAACCCGATATTTCTTTCCATCAAGAATCTCTTCATTAGAGATGTACCTATTGTTCATGAAAACTTTGGAAATTTTTTTTTTTAGAGTGGTGCTTTCTTTTCTCTAGCATGAGAAATGATGAAAGGTTATCATTCATTGTGTTCGATGTTTTCAATTTGGTTTCAGTTTGTGCAGTGATTCATTAGGTGTGAGATGATAACAATATAACTGAGGATAGTATTAATTTTTCTAGACATGGGTGTCACACTACATAAAGTTGGGGCCCATAAGTAGTATGGTTCAGTTGTCTTGATCAATCATTTGATATCCTATTGGCTAGTTTGGAATTTGGAAATTGTTTAAGAGATTACAAGGTATTGTTGAACTAGTTTTTCTTGGTTCAAGATAGAATAAACTACTCATGCAAACACTAATATGAAATTGAAGAATTGTTGCTTAAATGGTCTTCATTTTAAAATTTTGTCGTTTAGAAGACAATGATTGAAGTTACTAAACTTTCTTTGGGAAGTTTGACAGCCAATTCCATAAAAAATTCAATAAAAAACTTTAAAAAGCCAGTCATAGATCTCATCTCCACCAATGTTGAGGCCACATTGATCCTGCTATCAACTTCCTTCCTTACTTTATAACCTGTATGTGTTTTGGAAGATTATCGTTTATTGAGTATTCATTCAGTCCTTGTTTATTTTAAACAGTCTTCATTTATTTAATTTCTTTTATTCAATCCTTATTTATGTTAAACTGTCTTCAATAATTTAATTTCTGCGTAACAACCTCGTTTTTGTTGCATCAAGTAATATCCATGCACTCCAACAATATAAACAGAAGTACAATGCAACATAATTATCATTTTCATGTTGGAGTGCTTGTGGGGCACTTTCGAAACAGTGCTTGATTCCACTTTCTGTATTTTCTGTCCGTCATTTGTTCTTTATTTATTCTTGAAGTTGTAAAGCTGTTGGCATGTTGCTCACAACCTTTTGATTTTCAGAGTACTGTGAGAAATATGCTAAGCCAGAGGATGCTGGGGCCAAACCTGAAGAAAATTCTAGTGATGAGGAGCTGAGTGATGATGATTATGCCTCTGAGGATGAGCAGGTTGCTGGCAAAGCTGATCCTTAATTGCACACTGTATGATTGCAATCTAATTGTCTGTATCTGTACATGATAACCGGCTTTTTGGAAAAATGGTACCCCTTAAAGAACTGAAGGCTTACGGAAAAATTCCTGCCCCTTCTGTCGTTATTTTCCATGGATGTTCTGTAAATTACTCAAGTGAGGATCAATGCCTTGATATTCATTTACTGTTGGACTAAGTTGTTTGCATGCATAAGTTATATTTAGAGATGTGACTTGTCTGGTTCCTTAAATCCCATGATTCATGGGTTTATCTCACAATTCCCTCAAATTCTCATGTCTACTTTTCGCAATGTTAATCGAGTTTGAGATATTAATAAATTGATAATTTTTAATTGAGTTTGGGCTATTAAAATAGATTGAAGCTTTTAAACACATGATTTTACATTTTACGTTCAGTTGCATAAATAGTTTAATTAAATCGATTTTAAATTTAGGCTGATCTGAGTTCATGCAAATATTTGATTTAATATATTAAAAGTATGAATAACCGAATCAAAGCTTAAACGTTTTACATATTTTAATGAGTCAAACTCGAGTGTAAAAAAAATGAAATTAAAATAAATTTGAATCGAATATTGAATAACATGCAAGCTTGGAGTGTGCCTATAAAAGCTTGGACTGTGGTCTTGGCTGAGTAAGTTTGGCATTCCAAAATCTACAGCAAGAAAGTTGGATAATTTTTAAACTATGAAAAGCACAGATACAAGGCTTGGTCTTAAATTTAGACAATGTAAATATTATGATAAATTTTGTCACAAAGCAGGGAACTATGAAATTTACGAAAATCTTGGTTAAAAGAACATAAATAAATTAAAAGAAAAGTTATATATTTGAAGGTCTTGTCCATAGTTCGAGGCATATTTTTTAAAAATTTTTTTTTCCATATCATTTCTTTGTTTTGAACATAGCCATAAAACTTATTGTGTTTTCTCCAATTGGTCTGGATTTTATTTTCACTAAACCAAATCTTAATTTGAAACTCAACCCTTAATTTTCCCAACTTTTCTGAATTTTTCAAAAAAAGAAAATTCCCTTCAGCAAAAACAATGTAAAAAACTGGAGACATTGTCAAAAGTCACAGACACTGACACAGCAGAATTTTACAGTGTCAAGCAGCTGTTAATTCAGTTGGGGCAAAAAAAAAAAAAAGTACCATATGATAATCATCACATATCCCAACAGGAAAACAGTAAAACCAGACTAAACATTTCATTACTTTTCTTGATTGGTTCAATTTATTTAGAATTGCTACTGTCCATTTACTAGATTTGGACTTTGGCCTTCTGCTTCACATGTTGCTTTAAAATCTTTCTACACCTTTATGTAATTATTTCTATAGGCTTCCTTTAAAATATACCCATTTATTTTATGTACCATTTTCAGGATATAGACCTAGCAGTGTATAAAGATACATATTTTGCCCCCAACTAACTAAAAAATGGCATATAACTTTGTCATAATCAAGTAGCTCAAAAATTCAGCAAAAAAATAAAAAAATAACCTTCCTAGTATGGAAAATAGTATCATTTGGGAAACTTGTAAAATCCAACTGAGATTTACTAAATGTATAATTAACCAGAATTTAAGCAATCAACAGTCAGGAATATTGACTTGTTGCTTTATAAATACTAGCACTTGAGGCCAGTTGGTTTCGTCTTGTCACAACAGTATGGTTTCCTTTATTCTTCCAAAAGTTTCAGCAACTGAATAAAAACTCTGATCTATACGGAAAATACAAATAATATTCCTTGACTATCACTACAGGCAAAAATAGAGTGAATAACAAAATGGATTTATTTAACTTGGATGAAAAATAAACATATTCCTGCATTATGCATAATCAAGGACAGCCCCCATAACTGTTTTTCAAAATTTACAAACATTATCCCTTTATGATAAGAAGTTTTATTCAAAAGTATCTTGAGAAATCTGATAATTCTTATTCAACACAGCTACTTTTAAGGTAAGGTGAAGAATCTAAGTGACTGAGTTCTTTTCCAGGTTCTAGATTGTTCATTATCCTCCATGTCATATAATGAAGCTTTTTAGCAAAGCCATACCATCTTAAATTCATTAAAGTAAAGAAGCCTCGTTAATGAACAAAATATTTTTTTGTTCACAGATTACAGAACCCACTTTCTGTTTCTAACATGCATCACAAACTAATAAACATGGGCTCACAATCAAACGATAGCTTATTTGCAATATTATCCCCTTTTATTATTATTATTACTATTTTGGTGACTGAGGAGATATGTAGGCTTAGATGGGAATGCTTATGTTGTGTATCCACTATGACTTAATAAAAGGCAACATATTCTGAACAAAGATTAGCATAAATAAGTGAACAAAAATAATTATATTGAAACAACTCTCTCTCCAAGATAACTAAATAAATAGAGCAGAAAGATTTCTAAAATGGACTTGTCTAGGAATCTTGTAAGATGTTTTTAACTCTGCTCCAGTATGCTTCTAGCACCACCATGTCTCCAAAGAAGCTGCATTAGAGTATATAATCCACTCACAAATGCAGCCAATGGCATCATTCAAGATAGAAAACCTGGCAAGATAAGTGGCGAGTGTCGAATAATAAATTTCAAACAGGAAGCAGAGAAGGGAATCATCAATCGTTGCCAATGATAGTGTCGAGGGAAGATGACTTCATTTATCATCATTCTCACTGAGTTAAGGAAGAATATCACTGATCATTCCTAACGCTACAAATGGTACTCTATAGTGAACTCTACCATCGGGGGTCTGCAATGGCCTCCTCGAAGAGATAGTCTGTTGAGGAATGTAGGGCAGTACTCGTCCTGGAATCCCCTATTATCAAGCTGGGGCAGTAACATTGTATATCTATTTACATGTATTGTATTAAGCACGTATATGTTTACAACAAACAGGAAATTTTTAGAAATGAAAGGAATAGTATTAAAAAAATTCCTCTGAAATGCTTACATCAGTTTTATTTGAGAGTTTAGTGTGATTCTACTATAAATTTTGCTTATAATAAACAAAGTCTATGACGAAGTGTAAATTTGAACATTGGCAAGAAGTCCGGTGAGTTTGCTTAAAGTTTCATGAGCAGATAAAGTGTCTGGATGATCATCACCACAAATTGCAGTTCTAATAAAAATGGCCTTCCTAATTAAATCATCCCCATGTCAAATTGTCCCCCTCTCAGCATGAGCTTTGCCCTGGTTTCCAGCACAGTGGCTCTTGATAGGGCCAGCTCCTACCAAAGATATGGATTCAACTAAGCATTAGTCTGAATGGGCCTTCAACATAGTGACCTGTCCAACCACTTCTCAACTGGGATAACAAAAGCTTGGTCTGCTACTTACAAAGCATTAGTGCTTCAGCGCAGTAGCTCCAGAGCGGTATTGCATTGAGAGAATGTACTGAATGCCCGTATAGCAAGAGGCAAAACCACTTCTCTCACAACGTACAACAACTCGGACACCTTCAGCTCAATAACTTTGGGTTCATTTCCAAATCCAAATAGCAAGAAACATGCGGCCCATAGATGATCTAAATGGTGGGATATACATCCGCGACTGATGATTGCTTGAACCATGGCCTGTACAACTATTGCAGCTCCTCTCTGGCATACATAAAGCTTAATAAGCTCATTGACATAGACACAACCTTATTTGGTACTAGTTCTTGCAATATTAAATCTCAACAACATGGAAGATGCTTTTGCTTCTGACCTTTTGATGTATGAAGACAGACTGCAACTCAAGGAACACAATAATTTTCTCAATAAGCGTCTCCCTTTGTGCTTCTGAGGTATCTTGTTGGTAGCTAGGGCTAATAGAGAAACAGGAATAGCAGTTGGTGCAAACCAACCACTGGCTTGAACCATCTTGCTTGTTAAACTCCGTGGCCCATCTGCATGATCAAATATTGAGAAGCAAACCTCAAAGAGTTGAAAGAGGAAAATGTTTCTCCTCAATGAATTAGCTTCCCTTCCACTCCACGATATCTCCCTCATGGGCATTCTACTTACGGTGTCTAACAGCCGACTTGGATTTATGGGAAGCTCAGATAAAATTGATCCTACTATTGTAAGGCCCGATGTTAACCTTCCCACTTTCTCCTCAATAACCCTGAGGCCATAAATTTATGGAATTGAGTTTCCTTTCCCATGTCCCTGCATTAATTACATTGCCTCAAGCTCTGACAAGTAAGAGAGTTTCAAGGGTTCCAAATTCATCACACGAGGGCGACATGTAGATATTATGACATGGGTCTTTCCACCGAAGCGAGGAAGAAGATCAATTACAAATTTGTGATCCCACCAATCCTTTTCACTCTCCAAGTTATCAATCATCATTAAAGAAGGTATATTTCTCATGAGTTCTCTGAGAATTCTTGATATGGCTTCCTCTTCTTGCTCCTCAAAACTTTTAATCCTGTCTTTCTCTGGGCAATTATCAACCCCTACTTTAACTTCTAAGAATGACCACAGATTCAGATAATTCTACCTAATATACCTGTTTTCTCCTCTAATCCACAGAACCATCTTATACCTCTAGTGATATCTACAAGCAAATTCCAGAAGAAGCTCTATCTTGCCGATTCCCGATTCCCCTGACACACAAGCAATTCCCTTTCCATACACAATATTTGTTGATCTTTTCCTCTTTGCATAACGTCCACCACTTTTTGGCCTGCCTTGGCGTGACCTTTGAGAAAACTCTGTAGTTTGCATTTCCATCTCCTTTTCAGATTCCTTCCACACAACTGGTTCTCTACCCTTCTTGGCTTCATTCTCCCTTTGTTTTTTCCTCCATTGAACTGCTCTTACTCCATCCAACTATCAAATTCTTTCTCCTGCGTATTGCCTTCAGTTCAAAATAATCTCTTTCTGAATCTCCATCGACATCACCAAAAAGTCTAAACTCGAGCTCAGACAATTCTTTCTTCCTTCTGATGAAGTTTTCATTTCGAGGGAAAGGGAATTCTTCTTTATCCACCTTCTGTCCATTCGATAATACTTCTCCTTCCCAACCTCATTGCCAGAAGTGTGACAACCCTCAATATGCAATCTCTCCAATTACCCTCCTGAGCTTCCAGTTTCCATTCATCAACTCGAGAGAGGCAATTAACAGCTTCCTTCCACTCATCCTCCAACCCACCATACACTAGCCATAGCACACATCCATGTTTTTCCCACAACTCTCCCTTTTTCTCAATAATGTCCCTCACCAGGCAATCATCTGGAGTCAAATCAAAGAATATGGGTACTAGACTCTACTTGCCAGAGAAAACTTACAATTCCTCAATACTATATGGAGTCCTAAAGGACTTCTTTGATAGGATTACAATGCCAAAAGATGATGCATCCATTGCCCTCTCAACAATTTCATGTTTCCTTGAGTTCCTACATCGAGCTTTGTCAGATACAAAATAACTTATACCTTGAACCTCCAATTCAGCACGAAGCCAACAAGTAAACGTTACAAAAGAAGGTTTGCGACCATGAAAACCTATAAAGACATCATAGCTCCTCATTCTGTTAGATGAAAGGGAAACTGAGTTTGGTGTATATGATCTTCCACAGATTCTCTCATGCTTTCTGTGCTTCTCTTTGAATCCAGAATAACCATTATCATGGGCATAGTTGTAACTATATGGAGAGATATTAGAAATGCGAGCTGATGATAATATTTGATCGAACTTCTGGAAATCAGTACCAATTTCAATAACTGGATCCCTAGACATGTCTGACAAGGCATCTCTACCATTTGCTAGAGACGCAAGCTCCTGATTTCCTGAGCTAGAGCTTAAGTGATTGCCACTTAAATGGATATTATCATATTGAGCGTCCAATCTTGTTGATTTATACATTTGACAGGTTGGTGATCTCGGAGAAAAGAAAGGTGACTGATTTGCCGAAAAGAATGTTAAAGATGATGATGACATATTCCTTGAAGTTGTTTCTAGTAAAACACCAAATCTAGCGCTATCTTCTCGGAGATCCATTTTTACGGAATCTCCTTTTTCTGAGAGTGTTATACACTATTACATGGACTCTAAAGAGGAGAAACTATTCTGGAATGGGTAATGACTATATTCAGTACATTTCTCCAAAATGAAATTGACACAGAAAATAGATAGACAAAATTCACTTCTGCAATTATCAGTTGTAATAGCTAATAAAAATGAAAGAAGGTTAACCAGAAGAAGGAAATTTGAAACTTCAAATCATATGAGTCGGGAGGAGAAAAATTAGGCAGCTTCAACATTATTGGCTTATCTTACTCTCGAGAAAAGAAGAAAAGTCAACTTATATCCACAAACATGAGAATAGAGGTTCTCAAACTACATGGCAGAACCCTAGATATCTAGGAAGAGGAAGGAAAACAAAATATGTTTCTAATTAGCAAACTTGAAGTAGATAATCTATAATGCCAGCACGTAGCTTCAAACAGAAAAATTCAATACCTAAAAGGATAGCACAATAACACTACAAATAAATCACAACATAGCAAATTCAATACCTAAAAAAGAAATACACAGATGGCAAGAAAAAAAAAAAAATTAGAACTTCAATATCTACAGGGGTAAAAACTGGCAATAGTTATGAAAATTTATGTTTCCAGTAATACGTCATACATTTAAAACATATAAAATCAATTCAAGCTCAAAACTCATCAATATACCTTGAACTTAAGGGCAATATAGATATAACTAGCCAGCCAAAATATAAAAGAAATGTTGAATAATATGCCCTGTTTCATATTTGAGTAGAATAAAATAACATTTTTATGATAATTCAAATCTGGGAACTTACTTGGCTTCAAATCTTGAACTTGTTTTCGAAGATTCAATCTTTTGCCTTAAAACCAATCGACCTAGTTTATAAAATTGAATGGTGAACCAAGAAGAATTCATATTTCGAGGAGAACCCAAAATCTCGCTAGTGTTGTTTATTATGAGTAAAATAAATTGACCCAACCTGCAAAAAAGCGACACAAACTTGACATACATAATTACTAGAAGCAAATAAAATAAAAAAAGGAAAAGAGGACTAATGATTATTCAATCACATAATAGAGGAAGCATTGACAATGAGAGAAAGTGATACAGAAGTAGAGAGGAACTCGTTCAAGCTCTACCACTGAAAGTAGAGATTGATTAACTACCATTTAGAGATTGATTTCATCTTTTGACAATGACCCATTTTCAAAAAGGCCAGACAAGTTAATAAAAAAATCCTTTTTTTTTTTTGGTTTCTTAGACTTCATTCCAAAAAAAAAGTTTATATTTCCAGTGAAAATGATGAAAAAAAAGAGTACCTAATGTAACAATATTCAAATTCTCATCCAACATGAACCTTAAAAACTATTTCTGAGAAACTAAAAAAATAAGTCTTTTGTCACTCACATTTCTTTGTCTAACTAAAAAGATTGTCTTTCTTTCTTTCCCTCTCTTTATACAGATTTTCACTTTGCTTCCCCTCTCTCTCTCTCTCTCTCTCTCTGTCTAAGAAATATTAATTAACAAGTAGCGGTTTGTTTTGTGTGTGCATGGGAAAGTAAGGGAAATGGTGTCCAAGGAAAAGAAGAACTGTTGAAGGAGAGAAGTGGGACCCCATTAGAACCAATCTGATGAGATATGGTTTATTTATAGGCTTCACATAGAATGATAGAGCAGACACAGACACTCACCCTTGTTTAACAGATGTGTGATTTCAAGTAATCTACTGTTGTTCCCATTGGCCTTTCCCCAGAGTTCCCTGTGGTGGGCTGTGGTTTTCCAGATTTTTTAAGGCTTTTTTTTTTAAAAAAAAAAAAACTCTTTTTAATGAGAAAATTTTGAATATTGTGTTTTCATTATACAATACGAATCATTATATTATATTTAGCGCATTGTAATATATATATATATTGGTGCAATATTGTAATTTTTATAATTACATAAAATTATTGACAAATTTATGATATGAGAGATTTAGCATAGAATCTTTAATAATTGTAAAATTATTTCTAAATTAAAAAAATACATGTATGGTTAAGCTAAGTTTGTGAAAACATTGTTAGTGACATGAACATGAAATTTTTTTTTTTAGTATTGGAAAAAAAATTGTATAATGTTCACTTCTAAATAATATTATTCTATCAGTAGAGTAGGACATTAATTTAAAATAGAATTGATAAATAAAAACTAAAAGTAAAAGCGAAACAAACATATTTGGGATTTACACAACAAAGAACTATTGCAAACATATGGTTCAACCTATTACAATGTCTGCAGTGACAAATTGACAATCATGATGATTAGATCATTCTGCTCAATTATTTGGCAATAGAATTTATTGACACTTTTTGGCAGGAAATTCCCTAATGGGCATGGTCTATGGTTCACACAATCACCATTTTTTAGCTTTTAAATAGTGTGCCAGAAGCCATCATTAGTTAGTGGTCCTGTCAAAGAAGCCATGCTGATCGAAGGAATGACATTCTGAAGGATAACATGAATGCTAATTACCATATCCTTTCTCCTATAATTACTTAAGTATATAAATGTACATTGAAATGTATAAACTTCTATTCACACTTGGGTTAAAGTTTTTTTAATCCATTTTGAACACCGAAATTTTGTATTGTAATTTATGTTAGTATTTAAACCATACCCTAATCATTACACTAGTTATTAAAATCTCTCACTCTACGTAAAAGCAATTTAAAAGGAATATATATTTTTGTTTCAAACAAATTAAATCATTTTAATTTGAGATGATTTTGGCCACTAAATGGTAAAATATGTTAATGTTTGGAAGTGAGGAAAAAACAAGCGTTCTTCTATTGCAAAGGGAGAATTTGTACCTAGCACATATGATGGTTCAGATACATCCAAA
>CATIWR010086613.1:0-34693 GCA_949677035.1 Omphalea diandra | reverse complement strand
AAAAAATATATTATAGTTTTGGGGAGATAGGACAAGTCGGGCCCAACGAGGCTTTTGGATTGTCTATGCTCGAGCAGTCTAAGTTAGATTGGGCCTTGTGGACAATGAAAAGGAAAACTAGCCCATGCCTTCCAGTGGGATAAATCATAATCGTTGAATTCTCTCAAAACTTATTTTTTCCGCTAAGTTTAGAATTTGAATTCAAAATATTTTAGTTTTGAAAAATGTAAGAGCATGTTAAGTACCTTAGAAAATAGAATAAAAATAATGTTTTAGTTCTATTTTCATGTTTGATATATAAAAATTTAAAATAAATGTCTTATTATTTTCATAATTTTATTGTCTAAATTTATTCATTTGATTGTGAAGCATAAAGTAATTATATATATATGGGTAATTATAAAAAAATTATTAATATTTGAATTTTTTATATGTTAAAGTACATCAAATAAAAAATATTAAAATCTTAAAATAGAATTTTATTTACTCATACATCCATCCAAAAACGAAAGGTCTTATTTGGACAGAAGAAGCCCCTTTGGATTTTGAGTTGTTAGTTTCTAAGGATGTAAATGTGGCTTCTTATTCCTTTTCTTCTAAAAAACAAAACAAAAAGGTCCTTGACAACTTGGAAGACACGAGAGCATAAATCAGAAACAAAAAAGGAAAATGGAGCCCAATTAGCATTTTTAAAAAATAAAATAAAATAATTTTGTGATGTTTCTTAATTCAATGCTAAATTTTAAAGCGAGATTGTGACATGTGGTATAACTAATAGTGAATTCATGCAATGTGCATATTGTGATTTGAATTTCTTATTCTAATTTTAATATAAAATTCATGTTATATTAAAATTTTATACATTATTGATTATGAAATAACATCTTGATTATGAAATAACACATTTTATTTTTACTTGAAATTTTAATTTTTTAATATTAAATTTATATTTTATTAAAATTATTATTTTATCTTAAATTAATTTTTGGTTGCATTAAATTTTTAAAGATCATATGATGATTTTAAAATTTTAATGAAATAAAATAACCATTTAATACATAATAAAATTTATTTAATATAACTTTTTAAATTTAAATTAAATATATATTAATTAATTAATTGATAATTGATACTATCGATATTCAAGCTTTAAATATATAAAATCTCCCTCAAGAAAAATGTAAAATCAATTGTCCTTTCATATTTAAATCCTCCTTGCAATCAAATTGGATAATGTGAACATTCGATTTTTATATGTAAGATATTGTCGCTTCTCTCAATGGTCAATACTATAAATCATAAAACAAATGATGAGAAGCATTGAAATTTTTTTTTTTTTTAAGTGGAACGAAATTGAGTTGAAGTTCCTTGGAGAAAATTTTACAAGTGATGACATCGACAAGCATTGATGGGTTTTTTTTAAAGTACCACGAAATCGAGTTCAAATTCTTTGACAAAAATTTGTTTATATTAAATAGATGATATTGTCTTCTGTACTCATTTAATAATATAATAATATAAAATAATTTAATGAATTTATTATTATATTTTTAAGTATATATTTATATTCATATTCTTATAGATGCAATTATTATAATAATTAAATATATACACTTATTATAAATAATTTTTTATTAAAATATAATATATAGTTTTATATAATTAAATATCTATCAATCCTATTACATAGTTTGTTGAAACTAATTACTAGTTGATGCTATGCGATCAGTTTGGGATAGGGGTGAGCAAATGATTAATTTGGTTAATTCGATTCAATTTTTTTACAATATTAAATAAATCAAATTTTGTATATTTAAAATTGAACTGAATCGAAAATTTTAGAAAAATTGAATTAACTGAACCTATTAAACCGAAATTTATATACCTCTAAACCCAACCAAACTTATAAAAGTTTGGTTTGATTTAATTTGATTATATTAAATTACACATTTTTTTAAAATTTGGTTCAATTCAACTATATTTGATTTATTAATAAGTTCATTTATTTGGTTTTTTATCTAAAAATTGAATCGAAAATCGAAAACTAAATTTTTTAAAATTAAAACCAAATTGAACTGATTTTATTAAAATATCAAATTAAACTGAATCAAACCAACTTGATTTAGTCAAATTTTTCAATTTTATCTGATTTTTGCTCACCCTTAACTTGGGATGCTACATACGGACAATTCATTTATGAATCAAACTCATAGACTATTAGCCTCATTATTATTTTTATCAATCAAATTATTATGATGATTTTCCTATAATTATGTAATATATATCATATATTGAGTGAAATCAATGGACATTTTATTTTTAAGAAGGTAATTAGTGATAATTTTTACAGATAAAATTCACTTTATTAAGATAATCATAAAATTTATAATCATAAAATTTACTCATATATTTTATGAAAAAAAACTATATATTAAAAACAAGGAGAGAATATAACTTAAAAAAAAAAAAAAGAAGGAACAGTTTGACATTCAAGGAAAATGCAAATGAAAAAGAAAGAAAAGGAGATGTGAATATGTAAAATCCCTCTCAAGAAAAAATTGTGAAATCAATTATATCCTATCATATTTAAATCCTTATCACAATTAATTTGAATAATGTGAACATTTGACTTTTTTATATATAAATGGTTAATACTATATTAAAAAAAAAAATGATGAGAAACATTGAAAAGTTTTTAAAGTGGCACGTTGGCAAGCATTGATAGTTTTTTTAAAGTGGCACATTGGCAAGCATTGACAGTTTTTTTAAAGTGGCACGAAATCGAATTCAAAGTTCTTTTGAAAAAAAACAAAATTTATATTGAGTTTATATAATTACTTTATATACTCATTTAATAATATGTTAACACATAAATTAATAGTCATGATTAGGTAATAAACTTATTATTATTTTTCAAGTGCATAAACACTCATGTACTCATTTAATACAAATACAATTATTATATTAATTAAATTTATCAACTCATTATAAATAAGTATTTTTTAAAAAATATACTGTCTAATTTTGAAGAATTAAATATCTAAAAATTCAATGGTATAACTTGCTGAAATTAATTACTAATTACATTATTAACTAGCCAAATGAAATCAACTTGCATGCTGCACCAATGGTATAACTCGTCAAAACAATTCATTGGTTTTAGTGGCTTTGGACTAAGGTTGGTATATTTTACAGATAACAAACTCATTTTTTCTTTGTTTTTTTTTTAATTTTCTTTAATAAGGTGTATTATTCTTACTCTATTTGTTAATTTTTTTTATTTTATCTCTCTTCTAAAAGTTTTTATTTTAGCATTATTATTTTGTCTCTTTTGTGAGAATTTTTGTCTATTTTTTTAGAGTTTTAATAATTTGAAATCGATTGTTTAATAATATATAATGATATATTATTAGACATTATTCTCAAATTTGTTTTGAAGTACTTTATGGATTTCAGTCCATATCACATTATAACACTATATTTGGTTTGGATCTCCATAATTGATAAAGATACAAAATTATCAATGTATATTCATAATAAAAATAAAACTATGATTTTGGAGTTGAGTCAATATGTAGGTATTAGTTGTGTTGAAAATCGAGTTTATATTAATACTCTAGGTCATAATATTATTTTCTCTTATAAATGTCGTATGACTATTTATGGAAGAGAATATTTTTATTATTCTAAAAACAAGTGAATAATTCATTTATGCGACAGATTTATAGATTATTAGCTTCATTACCTTATTAAAAAAATATTTTTTTCTGTGATGATTTTTCTATAATTATGTAATATACATGAAGTTTATGATTACTTTATTTTGAATAAAGTTATTTTTGCTTTGTAATTACCATTATATGATGAGAGTTTTAATAAATTAGTATAGTTTATAAAATATAATTTATTTTGTTAAAAATATAAAATGATAATAACATTTACCCGATATATTTAATGAAAAGTAACTATATATTCGATGCAACAATTAAAAAAAAAAAAACAGAGAGAGAGAGATGGGGAGAAAAGTTCGACACGCAAGTAAGCTGAAAAAAAAAAAAGAAAAGGAAATGTGAATATTCTTTTAAGAATTTTCTATTGTGAAAGCAGATAAAATGGTCCTTCGGTGCGCACGAGATGGGGGCCCATGTAACTTGCGCACTGGATTTTTATTCCCCCCCTTTTTTTGAATGGAGTGATGGTATGACTTAATTTTCGCAGATATTATTAATTATTTCATTTCTTTTTTAGCTCAATAGAAAATAAATCATTTATTATTCTTAAAAAATGAATTATCTACTTTAAAATAAGAATATCCATAAAAGTTTTATGATATGAGCTTAGTTAAATAATAATTAACAATATATTGGCAAATTTGCTCAAATTAAATTTTAGTAAAAATATAAAAAAAATACAAATTAAAAAAAAACTGACATATGAGTCTAATTAATTCAGTTTGAGTCGGCTGAATTTTGATCAAAATTTTCTATTTCGGATTTCACTGTTGACCCTAACCTATTAAGGCCTTGATCCTCTAATTTTTCAATACAATCCATTGAACTGGATAAAAGTTTGAGAATATTAATTAAGATATTAATTATTTATTATAATTTTAATAGAAAATTTATATTTTAATTTTATACACTAAATTTCATTATCTCTTTTATGTAAAAATATAATATTTTTTTAATTTTAAATAGTTTTCAGTTCATAATGTCTTTTTAAGTATTTCATCATATTTTTATTTAATAAAATTTTAAATAAATGGGTAAACCTTATCATATAAAAATTTAATGGTTATATTTTTTATATTTTAATTTAATATTATTTTATTTTGATAAAAATAATAATAAAATTAATTAATAAAGAGATAATGTGTATCTATGTTTTATAATTTTATAAATAAAAAATAATTATATACTATTAATAAATATATATATTCTCTAAATGATAAAACTATTTATATAAAATATTTTTTAAAAAATGAAAATTAGAAAGTCGTTTTCTATATCTCCGTTGTCATGGTCCATATTTTGCTCCTGCAGGGCCGGAGGATTTTGTCCGCGTTTCATCTCTTTTCATAGAAATTGCAATTCCTCTGCTTCTAATTTTCTTGGTCGGTTTCTATCTCTCTGTATATATATATGTGTGTGTGTGCGCGTTTTCCTCCATTGCTTTACTCTACGCTTTAGTACTTCTTTCTATTTCTAAGCTGGTCAGGTGGCCGAACCTTAAGTGTTCTTTCTTTCTTTTCTCGAGCAAGAAATGATAATTAGGGTTTCTGAATTTTGATGTGTTTCTTGGACATTGTTTGCTTATTATTGCGGTTATTAGGATGAATTCTGTGTGTAATATACCAATTTGTTCACGGAATTTTATCGTTGTGTGTTTGTTCGTTTACTAGATACTCGAGGAATTTATTTATTTTGTCAGTTTGGATTGATAATAACAATACGTAATAATAAAATAAATGCATCTGTGGGCGTTAAGTGGTTGTAATTTTTCTTTGCTGAGATATTTGCCAAGATATTTGTTGTTGACTGATACGCGTTGAAACGGGGCCTTCTTATTCTTTAATTATTATTATTATTATTATTTAATTTCTTTTGTTTGTGTGAGCCTCATCTTTAGCTTTGTGCGCGTCCACTAGCTCTACTGCATTTATATATAAAGACCTTGTCTTTGTTCGTTACTGTTGCCTGCTGATACCTTGCTGATCCATTTGTACCTTTTACTTTTAGCCGTTCTCTGGTAGGGTAATTTCTTAATGTTTTAAAAGTATTTTGCTGATGCTATTTACAAAGTGTCAATACATATATTATTCGTATAGGCAGGGGGGATATAGAGCTTGGATATCTGGTGATTGTTTCTACTGATGACTTGTACATTTGGTTTTGCTATTAAAAATATCTGTCAACGGTTTTAGGTTGCTATGTACAGTATTTGTGTTTATCACAGCTTAAAACTGTTCATAGATCTTTATTAATACTATTCATCAGTCAGTATTTTGTGAAGCTGTTAATTGGTATGGAATTGCAATTCCAGAACATTAATTGGGCATGCTTTGGATGACGTTAGTGATTGACTATGTATTTTTTGTTTGTTTTAATTTATCCGTATATATTTGAGGAGAGTTTAATTCTTGACTTGTGATCATATATTTAATTGAACTTCCTATTATTTTCCTTTGTTTGTTCTGTCCTTGATTTCTTGCTTGCTTTTGATATTCAAACATAGCCTTACAAGTTTATCTATTCTTTAGCAAGTCTCATAGTCTTAACTCAGGTGCGGGTGAAAATTGCTTGGTGAAGAAATATATTGTTTTTAGCATAGTTTGCTTCTTAGATTTGACTAGAATTGCTCATGAATGAGATAAATTTTAAGTGATCATATCAAGCTCTTGCATGTACATGTTGTGATCATATCTTCTAGATTAAGCTAGTCAACATACTCCTGCAAATTCCCTGTTAAGAAGTTATTTTTCTTTTTAGACCTTTTGATTCCTTTGGAGGACATGGGAAAATTTCTCATCATGTTTGTGTATCTAATCTCTGAATACAATTAGAGCTTGTTGTCATTTTTTAGAGTTCTTGGATCATGATACTTTCTTGATGCGTTTCTTAAGAGTGGTGATTGACCTGCCACTAGGGATGGATTGCATCTTTGCTATATTCAGAAATTTCAGCAGTTCATTACCAATTTTACTTTTACTCTTATTTTTTATGATCAGAAAATGGGACAAGCTCTGGGATGTGTTCAAGTGGACCAGTCAACTGTTGCTATCAGAGAAAACTTTGGGAAGTTTGATGACGTGCTTCAGCCTGGCTGTCACTGTCTGCCTTGGTGTTTGGGGAGCCAGTTAGCTGGTCATCTCTCTTTACGTGTGCAGCAACTGGATGTTCGATGTGAAACCAAAACTAAGGTCTGTTGTTCGCCTAAGAAATTAGCAAGAGTATATTTTGTGGATTTGCACCGGATTCTACTGCAAAATAGGAATTGCATAAAAATATTCCAAACGCAGACTGAATTTTTTTATTGTTTTTTTCATTAATGATTTTATGGAAATGTTTTCTTCATTAATTATTTTCTGGAAATCAAAATTCAACTATCAGTGACCCTTGTCCATGGCTTTTATTCTCAGGATAATGTGTTTGTTACTGTGGTTGCTTCTATTCAATACCGAGCACTGGCAGAAAAGGCCGCAGATGCTTTCTATAAGCTCAGCAATACCAGAGAACAGATTCAAGCCTATGTCTTTGATGGTATGAATATTAATGTACTTTCATAAGAAATTCTAAAATTTTAGAACTTCTTTTAATTGCTCCAGCTTCCTCCTTTTTTTTCCTTTTGGGGATAAAGACAATTTTGATGTCTAAACTTGTTAGAAAATAACAATTTGGTAGTCTAATTTTTTTTTTATTATATTTTGGTGTTGCAACCTATAAAAAAATTATAAAGAAGTGTTTTTAATAGCTAACCATCAAGTTTCCCTTTACTTGCTTCATAAATTAAATTTTAATTTGGTCCTTAAACTTATTATGATGACATAATTTACTAAAAAAAGTTTAATTTGATCCTTAAACTTATTATCAAGTTGCAAAATCATCCAAAATTAAATTTTATTAAAATTAAGTGGAATTAGTATCATTGTTTTAAACAATTTAGTTAATTTTCTAAACAAAATTAGTTGGTATTTAAAAAAATAAAAATTTTCATTTTTATTTAAAAATATCGATATTTTTTATTGTTTATATTTATTATGTATTTTCTTATTCTATAAAAAAATAGAAAGTGTCAGACTTATATATTTTTTAAAATAATAATAATAATAATAATAATGGGCTTGAATGATTTTGTTACTTGATAATAAGTTTAAGAATTAAATTTTTATAAATTATGTCATGATAATAAGTTTAAGGATCAAATTGAAATTTAAAAATATGAATAATCTGATAGAAACACTTTTTTATAATTTTTTTTGAGGTTGTAACACCAAAATGTAAGAAAAAAAAGTTCGGTCACTAAATTGTTTTTTTCTAATAAGTTCAGATATCAAATTTGTCTTTATCCCCTTTTTATTTTTGGATGTCGCGTTCTACCTTATCCTAAAGTATCACCACAAGCAGGTTCGGGATCTTTAATTCCCACGGTTAACATATGACGGAGTATGTTCTCTTATCACTGTTGTGTTCATTAACATATTTCTTGAGATGATATGGCATGCAATTGTGAAGGTGTATCTTTTCTCAAATTTCCTTTGTAGTTTCTTGATAATCACATGCTTTTCTTGAAATTTCAAATCAGATTAGTTATGAGAAGATGGGATGTTCTCCTATATAGGAATATTGATGCCCTATTTTCAGTAACTTGGGATAAAAAGATTGATAATCCTTAAATTGCTTCAGCTTTTGTTTCAAAGGATTGAAGGGAGTTTCTGAAACTGTCTGATTCTGTCAACATGTTATTTCTAGTTTCATAAATAAATTATAATTTATAATTTCATATAAAAACCGGCGGTTGAGATGGGTAAAGAAAGTTTTTCTTGATTGAGCTGTGGAAAATTCATAATGTTGAATTCTTTGATTTATTGCTCTAGATGTGTATGCTTTTTTAAATTTCTCATGTTACACCTTGCTTCTTTAGTTATTAGGGCAAGTGTTCCAAAGTTGGACTTGGATTCAACATTTGAACAGAAGAATGAAATTGCAAAAGCCGTGGAAGAGGAACTTGAAAAGGTACTTTCTGATACATATTATTTGGTCTAGAATTAATCAAATCATAGGTCTACTAATACATACATATATATATATATATATATATTATTCAATTGTGGATGTAGGCCATGTCACATTATGGATTTGAAATAGTTCAGACTCTTATCGTGGATATTGAACCAGATGAACATGTGAAAAGGGCAATGAATGAGATTAATGCAGGTATAATTGCACTTCTTTTTGGTCTTCTTTCTTGCTGCTTTAAAAGAAAAAAAAAATTATTTTCCAGAAGTTGTTTGGACTTAAACTCAATGAGTCATTTGTTAGATATCTGTCAAGGAAGACAATTGACCTGGTTTTCTATGATAGGCCATTTTGTTATGGAGGTTTTAACTGACAATGAAAGTTTTTGACCATCATTGCCTGTTTATGCACTGTTGTTTTAATCAAGAAGAGTGATTTACAAACATGTCATTTTTTGAGCTGTACCGTAATCTTTACTAGGTTGATCTCATTAAACCATACCATATTAGAGCACTCCTACCTGTCATTTGTGGAAAATTTGACCTGATTGGTTACTGCAGTTAAGGCTGATGGAAGTCCAAATCTTCATTTGGAAAACTTTTATACAAAGAGTTGCTTTCGTCAGAAAAGAGCTCTATAAGTAGTCATGTTAAATCGCAAATTCCATGGATTGATTGATTAATTTACTTGTAACAACAGCTGCAAGAATGAGAGTGGCTGCCAATGAGAAGGCTGAAGCAGAGAAGATATTGCAGATTAAGCGAGCTGAGGGAGATGCAGAGTCGAAGTATCTGGCTGGTCTTGGTATAGCTAGGCAGCGCCAGGCCATTGTAGATGGGCTGAGAGATAGTGTTCTAGCTTTCTCTGTGAATGTACCAGGGACAACTTCAAAAGATGTCATGGACATGGTTCTTGTGACTCAATACTTTGACACCATGAAGGAGATAGGTGCTTCCTCAAAGTCCAACTCTGTTTTCATCCCCCACGGACCTGGTGCTGTGAAAGACATAGCCACACAGATCAGGGATGGTCTTCTTCAGGCCAGCTCGACTTAGTAGCACTTCAAGTTTCCATAGCATGTGAAGAAGTTTAGTTTGAGAATCTTTAATCTTGCGTTGTTTGCATATATATATGGGACAAAACTCCTGGGATCATTCACCTTTCTTCATACATGTACTTAAATGGAAGGTTATACTGGGGAAAAATTTCTGAAGTAAATAATCAAGGTTTCTATGTTTCATAGAGTTAGTAATAAACTAAGTTATAGTTTAATGTCGAGCTTGTTTATGTTGGTAGCATGTTTCCACAATGTTCATGGTGTATATATTTCTGAGTCCTCCAATATGATATTTCCACAATCTGGAGCTTGGAATAGCAAGTATACGATATTTCTGTCCAAACAATTGAATGCAGTTAATTATTGTTGTATGTTAGAATAAAGTTCATGGTAGTGTTGGGTGAAATAAAAGAAGAATCCTTCACATCATGTAAGTGAGCAGATACCTTTGTCTGTTTGGCGCTGTGGCAGAGAGAATGGTCTGGGGCTTTAAAAGAGCCACCTGAGCGATTTACAATCTCTGCACTGCGAACACACAAATCTGGATGAACCAGGGTTTAGATTTTACTTGTACCCGTGCATACGATCATTGTCGATGATGTAGATAGACCGACTCAAAAGACAATAAACATAAGGAAGCCGGACGATCAATTACTACTTGTATGGATTCGAGGTCTGGGTCAAATTATTTTGGGGTGGGGAATTAGCCCTGTCGTGCGACATTTCACTTGCACAACTCATATTTCCCTTGGGATTGTAATTTGTACAGCACCACCAGGGGGCCGCAATCTACCTAACGCCAGTCAACACTGTTGATCTGGGCATAAACAACCTTTCGAAACAAGGTTGAACACTAACTAACTGTGATCAAACAAACAGTTTGATCACGCAAGATTACAATCTGTCACCGCATAGAGACCAAAATTCCATTTGCATTATATTTTTGCTCAACACCGGGTATATCTCCTGCCGAGGGCGCATGCATCATCCAAAAGAACAAATTGATAATGGTTCCTCATACCAACTAAAATTATTTTCTACAACCCATAACCACCAGCTTACCAAAATTCCATTTGGAGTATATTTTTGCTCAACACCAGGTATACCTCCTTGCCGAGGGCGGATGCTTCCAAATGAACAAATTGATAATGGTTCCTCATACCAACTAAAATTATTTTCTACAACCCATAACCACCAAAGTATGTGAAACCCAGTAAGACAACAGAAACAGAGGGAATGTTTCATTCGAAAAAGAGGATGTCTTTCATTTTTCTTCACATTATTACTCTCCAAAGCTAGAAAAGAGCAAGGCCAGCCATTGAGTCGCCAAGAAAAAAGTTGCTTGTCTATGGCTTGAGAGCCAAGGCCAAACCAATCTTTGCACTCTTTTCAATTGCCCTTGTGTCGACTTCTCCAGAGATGGTGAAAAAAGATTTAGGGCGCCACTCATGCTGAATGAGAGCACAAACTTTTCCAGAGTTGTTCACCCGAACCTTCACCAATGTCAAGGGGTCAAGTGCATGCTGTGAGCCAATAGTCAGCGTGTTCTCATTGCTTGAGAAACTATGGGTCAGCTCTGCACCAACTGCAGTATTGCTCAGTGGGCTCACTGTGTGGTAATAGGAAGCACTGAGAGTGTCCCCTTTATCATTTCTTTGCTCATCTCATGCAAAAAAGGAAAGAGCAGGGAAGATCAGACAAATTGGGGTTAAACCAACAACCTACAAAATTTGGAATGACATGATCCAATGAGATGCATAAATAGCATACTTAATGACAATTTGGTAGAATTAATTCATATATTATCATCTTGAAATGCCTCAGCACTTAAAAAGTGTTCAATGAACCTCAACAGGAATTAAATCACCAGTGAACATATCCGTTGAATGCACTCAAGTTCATATTGTAATATCATATCAACCACTGAGATATTATCTGCTCTTTTAGTAGGAACTACTCACAATGTTAGAGAAGCAATAAGGTCAGCATTGGTATAACTCAACCCTGCATTCATTTTGGTCAAGTTTCCACTGGCAGTGTCAAATGAGAGATCAGTACCAAGAGCAACAGCATTGTTCCCAACCACACCTGAGAAGTTAACAATGGGATTAGCAGTCAACCCAATCCCAGTGCTTATCCCAGCATATTCATGCTGGTACTGGAGTTCTACCTGTTAAGCATTAACATAATCAGAAATCAGAACACAGAGATATAGTAGGAACAAATGACATCCATCAAATTACAATGTACCAGCAATGCAACATGCAAACAACTAAATTTATAACTGAATCAGTTCATACTATTCCTTCAATCAAGCAGAAAGAAAGTGGAATTATTTAAATTGGAAACAGGTTTAACTGTTGCTTACCTTCCCAGATCTCTGATCAGGAACTCTGAAGCTAAAGATTGTCTTGAGTCCAGGAGCAGGTTCATCAACAGTGATGGTAGTGAAAACCTATAGCACATAAACAAAATGCTACGGTTGAGCAATCATAGTTTCCAATATGATCGAATGTGAAATACAATTGTCAGGCAGACATCCACTGCATAATTAAATGTAATTCCAATTACACACATAAGTGAAAAGAAACCTCATTTTGTGAGAACAGGTAAAAGAGCTAGCTAGCAATGAGATGGTTTAATCAGATAGTGCAGTATATTTTAGAGTTTATGTCTGCAATAAAACAATCAAACGCAAAACCAAAAAGTTCTATCAATGGACAATATTACTCTCAGTGACACATAATAGAGTTGGAATCACAATGACAAGACCGCCATTATAATGGGCATTACAACTTTCTACATTACAAATTCTTGATATAGAAGTTAGCATCATGCTCAATAGGTAACAGGAGCACAGAATGTACAAGAGTCGTTGAAGCACAAATTTTCAGATAGAAAAAAAAAAAATTCTGTATCTTGAAAATTGCAGTAATTCATAGCATCCTATGCTCAAAAGAACCTATATGAGTAAGCAATTTTCAAAACCTAAATAATAGCAACAAATGCACCCTGTAGCAAAAAACAAAAATAAGAAATCCAAAAAAAAAAAAAAAAAGGAGTACACACGCCTGAGAGATTTTACAACTTACATTGGAGCTAGTGTCAACTTTCACATCACTTGTGATATTCTTGTTCTTCAACTGAAAGCCTACATCTGCCAAAAATGACTCACCTTTCTTAAGCCCACTTGAAGTGATTGCCTGAAACAGCAATTAAATAAACATCAGAAACAACAGAAAATAATCTATCACTTAAGCATAAAATACAGACATGAGGAATCGCCCAACAAATTGTTCTAATGAAAAATTGAAATTTAAATGCCACAGAATCACAAATACAGAAAGAGTCCCTAAAGCAAGCCATTTTGTATACATGGAAATAATAATGATATAACTAGTTGTATTTTTTCAATATCACGCACGTGCGGGCACACACAAAATAAAACCAAAAAGAAAAGCTCTTTAAAAGTTTTTAGAGTAACCATTCTAATTTTGTATCTCTTAAACTTTTGAAATTAATTTAATTTGTATGTTTATTGAAATTATTTTTTTTAAAGATAAGTTCAAAAATGCATCTTCAGCAGTAGGTGTAATTTGAACCATGAGTTTATCCAATTCTTTTATTCGTATCAAATTATCAATACGAATTTCATAAAATTGAAAATTATTTTAAAAATTAAAAAATGTATAACATCTTTTTAAAATCAGCAATTTCAAAAAAATTTTACTTGAGATTCAAGATACTTTACCTATATCATTCATTAATTGGAATTCATTTCATATATAAATTAAAGCTAACTATTTAACTTCAAAATTCTGATATTATTTAATGCTAAAGATTAAATGTGTCAAAGTTCATCTAAAAATAAACATGAAAAAAATAAATGTTCATAATTACTTCAAACTTTTGGTTAAAATTCTAACAAATTAGAAAAATAAAAATGGTGATTTAAGGAACTTCCAAAACAAATAAAGTTTGAAATGATAAGAAAATAAAGTAAATTTTCTTTTTTGCTTTGGCTATTATTTATATATATTAGATTACAATGCGTCAAGTAGGCATTAAAAAAAAGAATAAATAAATAAATCACTACAATAAATGACTCCTAAAATTCAATTTAATAATCAAATGAATTTGAAATATTAAATATTAATTCTTGTACGGTAGAAACAATTTCTTATATATAACTAAGAAATATAACACCAAACGGTAACTTTCCTAACTTTTCCTTTGTTTTCTCAGCAACAAAACATATAATAAATCTAAAATAAAAAAAAATTTAAAAACTCACCACTCCAGTGGAAGTGTAGGTGGTAAGGGTGAATTTGTGGTCGCCCTGGTAATCCTTGTACAGAAGATCTGCAAAATTCCCAACAATCAAAACGATACGCCAAAAAGGCAACGAATCAAGCAAAAAAAAATAAAAATAATCATAACCAGAGAAGAGTATGCTACCTCTGGTTTTCTTGCCGATATCGGCGTAGAGACCGGGCCCTTTCCCCATGTTTGTTCCTCGATAAAATGGAAAGGAAAATGTGAGGTGTGCAGAGTATTCTGTTTCTCAAAATCGAAGAACAAAGAGGAGCAGCGTAAAAACAAAAGGAAAGCCCTAATTTTTGGTAATTTAATGTGAGCTCCGATTTGAACCGTTGGATCTTATGGGGAAAGAGAGTGCTTTTTATGCCCGTTGATTTTGACTTGAAGATGGAGGAGTGTTGGAGGCTGCTGCGGCCTTGACAATCGGGAAGGTGTGCTTGGGCATATTCGTGTTTCCGGTTCGGTTTTCTTTATGGCTAGTGTGTGATGCTTGTGCGAATAATAAAAATTTTAATTTTTAATATTACAAATAAATGCATCAAATATTAGAAGAAATTAAAAAAAAATCAATCATTCAATATATATAATTGATTTTAATTTCAAACTCAATTTTCAATGAGCATTTATTATTTATTAAATAATTATATTAATAATATAATATTTTTAATATATAATAAAAACATATTTTAATTTTATCATCTAATGATACATTAATCAATTATTAATATAATTTTAATTTCAAATTCAATTTTAGACGAGTATTTGATATTTATTAAACAATTTTATTAGTAATATAATATTTTTAATAAGTGGTAACATAATATATTTTTATTTTACCATATGATAAGTAAACTGATAATCAAATATTTAATTTATTTGATTAATCAAAAGAAAACATAAAAAATTTAATAATATCGAAAAATTTTCACATAAAGTAATTTATAAAGTTTACAATATATGAAGTTTCTCACATTCGTTTTCTTTAAAGTTTCAATAGAAATAAGTGTTTAGTTTTTTTTATATAATAAGAAAAAATTAAAATGATTAAACAGATAAAAAATAGGGCCTGAAAAAAATAAAACTATGATTTTTTATAAAAAAAATATAATTATAAAATTTATTATACTATTTCAATTATAATTTTTATTTTTTAATTATTTTATTCATTTTAAATATTTAATTTGACAATAATTATTATTAAATAATATTATAATATAACAAAATAAAAATACAATTTAATTATTTTTATATATTATTTTTAAATATTTTATTACTTAACTAATTATTTAATAAAAATAAATATTAAATTATTTAAATTATTATAATTATACTATATAATGTGCAAATTCACGGCTATTATACAATTATTTACCCATTTATCATGTAATTATATTAGAAACATAATGTTTTGATAAGTTAGAATATAATATATTTTTATTTTGAGAAGTAAATTATTATTTAAAATTTTAATTTTTTAATTAATTAAAATTTAAAAATTTAATAATATCGAAAGTCATGCACATAAAAATAATTTAAGAAATTCAATAATATAAAAAAATTCACATAAAAATAATTTAAAAAATTTAATAATATATAAATTTTTTTCCATAAAAATAATTTAAAAGTTTAGCAATATATGAAATTTTTTACATTCATAATAATTAATATTTAGTTTTCTATATAGTAAGAAAAAGTTTAAAAATAAAAAGATAAAAAATGTCAACAAAAGCAAAGAAATGAAACTATAAATTTTCTTATTTATATATCAAAAAAATTATATTCTTATTAGAATTTATTATACTAATTTAATTATTATATATTAATTTTTAATTATTTATAAAATAATAAGAATATAATATATTATCATTTATTATACGAATTTAATAATAAGAATATAATTTATATTCTATTATTAATTTTTAATAATTTATTATACGAATTTAATTATTATATTAATTATTATATATAAAATAATAATATATTATTATTTATTATAAAGATATTTGTAAGAGAAGATCCAATGGATTCTTATTTCAAGCCACCAATGATTGCTTAGCTTCTTCTGCTGCCCAAAACGAAAAGAATTTATTTGATGTCCCTATAACTGAACTCCTTGACTTTATAGGTAATTACTATATTTTGAAATTATAAGACATATTATAATTTTTTTTTCCTCTCGATAATAAACCAAGCAGATCATTATAATATTTGCTTTTCAGTTCAAAATTAGCCCAAAAGAAGACAAACTAAATTTCAAGAGGAAATTCATATATCGAGAACACAAGGTTTATTATTTGTTTAGAATACTAAACCTTCCATTAATTCTTATTTCAAAAACTTCTTTTCCCGTATATTAACTTCAATTTTAATTAACGATAAATGTTTATTAGATAACAGGCGTTAGAAATTAGATTGCAGTTGGCCCGACAATCAGTGTCAATACTGCGGTGCAGTACATTGGTTCACCGAATGCATTCATGGGACAAGTGAAAGTAGTACAAAGATTTATAAAATTTGTTGTTAAAAAGGAAGAGTTAAATTGCCTCCTACAATGGTTGTCCCACCATTTTTAGAAGATCTATTGAAGTATAATAATGGACCAATCGCATGTAAATTTCATGAACATATACGACTTTATAATTTAATGTTTGCCTTTTCATCTACCAGTGCAAAGATAGATTATGAAGTTAATAATAGACCTGGACCTTATGCTTTTCGAATTTATGGTCAGAATCACCATTTAATTGTTTCATTATTACCTCTTGAAGGAACAAAGCCTAAATTTGCACAGTTTCATATATATGATACAGAAAATGAAGTACATAATAGAATATGTTCTTTTTGAAATATAGACGTTGAGCCATCTATTAACCAGTTCATTGTCAATGGTCTTATTCAAACGTTAGATAATTATAATGTAATTACTAAATCCTTTAGAAGTGTGTGATAGATTTAAAGTAAATGATTTTTTACCTGTACGATTAAGATTGTTGTAACGTGGATCTGCTGATAGTTTGCAATATAATCTACCAAGGCCTTCTGAGATAGCTGGTTTAATAATTGGTGATTTCTGTATGTTTGACAAAAATTGAGATATCATTGTTAAATGTAAGTCTGGAAACTTACAAATAATAAGTGTTTTACACCCATGCCTTTTGTCGTTACAATATCCAATATTATATTTCCTTATGGCGAAGATGGTTATAAGATTGATATTGAATATAATGTAACAAGTCAAAATAATGACTTAACAAGAAAATGTGTAACTATGTGTGAATACTATGCGAATAAATTGCAATGACTTTATGAAGGAGCAACATTATTAAAAGGGGATCGTCTGTTTCAATAGTTTGTAGTTGATGCCTTTTGTTGTGTTAAGGAAGAACAATTAGATTATATTAGATACAAGCAAGAAGATATGCAATTTGAAGTATATTTTGAGATTAAAAAAGTTGCTCATGATGGTCGTGCAAGCTCTAATGATGTGGAAAAATCAATTATAATATTGTCTTCTAGCTTTATAGAAAGGCCACAATACATGATGGAACATTATTATGATGCTATGACTATATGTAAATTTTATGGAAATCATAATCTATTTATAATGTTTACTTGCAATTCTTTATGTCTTGAAATATAAAGAATGTTAGATTATATTGTTAGTTAAAGATCGAAGGTCTATTGTAGCACACATTTTCAAAATTAAAGTTAATTATTTAATTGAAAATATAAAAAATAAGAATATTTTGGTAAAGTCATTGCTTTCTTATATACTGTTGAATCCCAAAAAAGAGGACCACTGCATATTCATTATTTGATTTGGTTAGACAGGGATAGTAAGCCAGTTATAGCTTTTGATATTTGATCGAATTATCTATGCATAATTACCATCTAAAGAATTGGATCTTGATGCATATTAAATTGTTTCAAAATTTATGATACATGGTCCATGTGGTCCTATAAATTCATCTTCTCCTTGCATGAAAAATAACAAATGTAGTAAAATTTTTCCCAAGAAATATCAACAACAAACCATAATAGATGAAAATGGATTTGTTTTGTACATGCGTAGAAATGATGGAAACTTTAGTGTGAAAAAAACAATAAGCATATCGGTAATTGTTTCGTTGTACCTTATAACAAATATCTTATATATAAGTGTAAAGCACATATATGTGTAGAATTTTATTGTATGTCTACAATGGTAAAATGCATTTTTAAATATATTAACAAAGGAATAGATAGAATTCATGCATTTGTTGAAAATTATGGAAAAGATTTTGAATTAAATGAAAATACTCAAACAAAGGTTCTTGATGAAATGAAAACATATCTTGATTGTTGATATATCTCACCATGAGAAGCAGCTTTACGACTATTTGAATTTTCAATAGAGAACTAGTTATAGAAAAATTAATAATACACTTAGAAATAAAAACAACATTGCATATAAACCTTCTGATAATATATTGCAAAAAATTCAAATTTTGGAAAACCAATTTTTACAGAATGGATAAACACAAATAAAGATGTTATGACTCTATTGCATATTGAATTCTTAACTAAATGAGTGTGGAATAATAAGACAAAAAATTTGGATTGGGTAAGAGGTTATTCAATTAGTAGAATTGCTTATATTCATCCGAGCTCTAGAGAGCTTTTATTATTTAAAAATGTTTTTAAATATTGTTAAAAGACTCAAAAGCTTTGCTAATATAAAAAACAATTGATGGAGTTACATATGAAACGTATCAAATGGCATGTAATGCATATAGTTTAAGAAGAAATGATATTGAATGGATCAATACATTAGAAGAAGTTATATTATATGTGTTGAACTAAATTGGTTAAACTTATGTCATAAACCTCTTTTGATCATGACAATGGCGATTGATCAGTTCTAATGTTTTGTTCAAGTATTGTTTTACAGTTTATAAGAGTTATTTTCATTAAAAGTTGGATGGAAGTCAAATCTCCATCTTTTAGAAGAACATCCAAATTCGCGGTCAGTATCTCCTAAATCACGACCGCAACATTGCTATAAGAATGGATGAAGTTAGGCGAGAGGAATTCGTAGGTGAATTCACAGCTGCGACTCAACTGAAGGAGCATTGGTAGAACCACAGAGGAATTTGTGGTGGCATTGACGTCTGAGGTCGCGATTGCGAATTTCATATTGACAAAGGTAGGAACCAAAGCCACAACCATAACATATCAAGTGTCCAAGGCAACCGTTAGAAATCAAAAATCGCGAGGGTGAATACTTAGTCATGATCGCAACTGAAGAAGTTGAAGTTTCCTCACCAAACAGAGTAATTCACAATCTCAGTTGTGCCCAAGACAAAAAAAAATTCATGACTGCGAGTTTTAAGTAGTTGGTAGAATACAACGACTATATTTCTTGGGAAACCAACGGATGAAAGACAAGTGGACTAGCCATTAGACACAAAACGAAGTTCTTTGTAGCGATTTTTGGCTCCTCAGTACAAATTGAAAATCTGCAACCACGAAATAATAGTAGCAATCGCCACTTCTATCTGACAAGCATTTAATGCAAAATCTGTATAGCACAACTTCGAGATTTAGGGATAGTTTTAGAGTAACGTCTCTTTGATGAATGTGGGCTATAAATACTCCACCAAACTGATGTAAATGCGAGAGAATTGAATTAATTGTAACCAAACTCTTGCCAATTTGTTGCTCATTCTTTTACTCTTCTTTAAGTGTTGCTGAGTGTTTGGTGTGAGCAATAAACAACTTTATAAGTAGGTTGAGAGTTAGTTTAGATTCTAAAACTCTTGTAAGAGGTTGAAGTGTGAACTTATTCAAAATACTTGTGAGATGTTTTTTGTGTGAGCCTAAAAACATAAGGTTATAAGGGTTTTGTGTGAGCTATAAAATACAAGTTGTATAAGTTGGGTGTAAGCTTGAAAACACCAAGTTAGTTGAGTGAAATACCCAATTGTGAGGAATTAGAAAGTGGACATAGGATCTATTAACACTCAAACCACTATAAACTTCTTGTGTTGATTCTTCTATTCTCATTCTCAACTTCTTAAACACGTTAGCCTTACCTTTTAATTTTTATCAGCCACCAATTCAACCCTCCTTCTTGGTGTACTCGGCCAACAAATAGTATCAGAGCCAAGTCTCACTTTGAAGTTTAATTGTATGAGTAAAGATCATGACACAAGAAGAAATTCATACTCATCTCAAGCCATTTTTTAATAGAGCACACTATACTCATTGGAAGTATCAGATAGAAATCTATCTAGATAGTGATGTGGTAAACCTCTGGGATATTGTTCTAAAGGAATGGAAGCCACCTATCAAAGTGGTGGATGGAAGTGAAGAGTTGATCCTAGAGAGAAGTGGGTTAAAACACATAGGAGATCCAATAACATAAATAAAAGAGTTATGACAATCCTTCTAAGTTCTCTCTCAAGAGAAGAAATTAGAAGGGTCCAATAATGGCTTACTGCTCATGACATTTGGAAGGCCTTGGAGAACTATTATGACAACACCACCTTAGTGAAATCCAACGGACTTCAGATGTACTTGACGGAGTGAGAGCTATTTATGATGAAGGAGAAAGAAAGCATCACAGACATGACAAATAGACTCCTTGCAATTGTCACAAACATTAAGAAGTTGGGGGGGAGTTCTCACCAATCATGAGGTAAATTTTAAAATTCTAAAATTATGAAATCTCTACTTCTTGAAAAATTTAGTGCAAAGGTGTGTAGTATTCAAGAGTCCAACCCGGAAATAGGAAAGGTGTCAATGAATATCCTAATAGGCAAACTATAATAATGGAATTTTAATTATTATTTATATATTAATTTTTAATCATTTAATTAAATTAATATTTAATAAAAAAAATATTAAAGTTATTTAAAATTTATTATTATACAAAAATTCGTGACTAATATTACATCTTTTCGAGTATTTATATATTGAGATATGTGAAAAATTATGTAATAATTTTAGATTTATGATTATATATTATTAGTATTTTTAAGTTAAATTTATTAACACTATTAATTATTAGTGTGATCAGATTAAAAATAACTTTAGCAATAATTTGATAGATTTATTTTTTTGACCAAAGTTTGATATATGTATCACATCTTCAATAAATTTGAATTTATTGAAGATGCATATTAAATTTAACATTATAAAAATCATTTAAAATTGAGTTATGCTGCATAATTCGTTAGTTTTGTACCGCCTATTAATTCACTCAACATAACACTTACTACTTGACAATAGTTTTTGAATCATTAATTACATTAATATTTTAAATATTAACACCCCTTAAATATTTAAGTCATACAAAAAGGAAAAAATTATTTGAGTAAATTTGTCACAAGGTGGATTGATATATGTACAAACTTGGAGGGTTTTATCAGTTGATATCTTTCTTTTTTTTTTTTTTTCCCTTTTGGAAAGGGCCATATCAGTCAATAGCGTTAATGTTTTTGAACTAAAAGTGGCAACGGAGTTTAATCACAAACACACTTTGATTGTCATGAAAAAAGTTTGCATAGATGATATTGTTTGTACTTTTTACACATTAAAACGTGGTTGCCCTTATAATTTGCGCCAAAAGTCCGGATCTATATATTCCACAGCAAGCGGCGCTAAGTAAAAAGGTTAGGTTGCACTTGGGCTCCTTTGTCAAGAGAGAAAGGTTCATACATTTGCGGACACAAAAGGCTAGCCACCCACCCACATCAACTCTCGCTTTAAAACCGCTACAAAAGAGATCCCATCACTGTACTGTGGATTGAACGAGAATGAACATTTGGGACTATAATTTATGATCTGTTAGTTCCTAAAAATGTTCATTTTTGGTTAGAAAAAAGCTCCTCGGTAATCGTTTATTGAAGATAATGAGATACTAAGAGTTATGCCTTTAGCTTCTAAACTAGGAATGTTCGACGTATTACTTCAAAATTTCAAATTACTGTTCACATTACATACTGTATGTAACATATACATTTTGCTTTATAAAATTGAAATTTTTTATTGCAATTTTTAGATAGTAATCAAAATCGACACTAATTTAATTATCCGTGTTTCTTCTCATAATCAAAATTCTTTAAGCTCAAATTATTATAATAAAATTTTAATTTAACAATATTAAAATATGATATTATTATAAGTTGAAAGTAAGTGGAGCCAAGCCAGTAATAAATAATTTGCTCCAAAAGAAAAGGAAAATAAATAAGTTTTTCCAAATGGAAAGCTACGTGTTGTTTTTCTGCTCCAAAAAGAATCGAAAAGCAATATTTATTTACCAGACAAATAGTAGCAAAGAAAAAGCACTAATCGTAAATGCACACTTCACCCGAAAACTCTTATATATATCCACAAAAATGCCACTTCACCCGAAAACTCTTATATATATCCACAAAAATGCCGGGTCGTACCTTCTCTCCTCTTTTCTACTCTATTCCATTCCTCCACTTCCCACAGATCAAACACGCAACACAACGATGTCGACCGTTATTATTGATCCTCTCCTCCGCTATTCCCGTACGGAAACACCTTTTTCGCGCTGCAGACCGAAGATCCTCAGCCCCTCCCATTTGAAATTCTCTCCACCAAACCTCATCTCCTATGCTGGTGCCACCAGCTGCAACTTCAAGCCTTGTCGTCGGGCCCACCTCACAATCCGCGCTACCTCCTCCAACGACGCCGCTCTTGTCCATCTGTTGGAACCCGCCGATGTGCTCATCTTCAAGGAGACGTTCCCGCTCTCCCGAACTGAAATGGTTTCCACTTGCCTGCTTTCCTTATACGTATTCGTGCCATTTTGCATATTACATATACTTTTATGTATTACGTATGGGCTCTGTATTTGTTTTTTTATAGTCGCTCTTTTTTTTTTCTTTAAAAAAAAGGCTGATGTGGTTTTTGATATTGCGTGTGGTTTTTTATATTACGTATGGAATTTTTGATATTTCGTGTGGTTTGTGGAATCGAAAATTTGAATTTTTTTTTTCTGTTTGACCGTGGGGAAAATTGAAAAACAGAGGAAGTATGGATTGAAGTTTCCATTACTTGTACTTGTAGGAAGCAACTGAATGTGTTAGGCTGATTGGATTAGTCTTTAAAAGCATCATTTTGTGGTATAGTAGAACTGAGAATGTTTATTTGATGTTGGTTTTCGTTTGTTTGACTTGGAATGGTAGGTTGAAGGAAAGATTTTCATAAGATTGGATAAGGAGAAGAATCAACGGTGTTGGCAGCTTAGTGTAGGGTGTAGTCTTCCGGGGAAATGGATTCTTCATTGGGGAGTTTCTTATGTGGATGATGTTGGCAGGTTCAGTTTGCTTCAATATTCATAGTCCCTTAGTTGTGTTTTTTTTTTTTTATTTTGTTTTTGATGATGATGATTTTTTTCTTTTTTCTCTGTGTTATATGTAAGATGTTATTTTAGTGATGTGATTTTTCAAATATTGCAGTGAATGGGATCAACCTCCTAAAAATATGAGACCCCCTGGTTCTGTTCCTATAAAGGTAAGAATCATTGGGGGCTTCTAGTATGCGAACATTGAACCTGCTTTTACATTTCAAACACCAGCATTACGTGTAAATATATTTTCAGGACTATGCTATAGAGACACCATTAAAGAAATCCTCAGAAGGAGATATGTTTCACGAAGTGAAGATTGATTTAGATCCCAAAAGTTCAATTGCTGCCATAAATTTTGTTTTGAAGGTTTTGATCTTCGACATTTAGCACTTGATACCACTAGTTTTTTTTGTTATATATATGTGTGTGTGTGTGTGTGTCTTCACTGAATGTCTGTCGCCTTCCCATTTTGTGGTCATTATGATGTCACAGGATGAAGAAACTGGAGCTTGGTATCAGCATAGAGGAAGAGATTTTAAGGTGCCTCTTGTGGACTACGTTGTCAATGAAGCTAATGTTATTGGAGCTAAGAGAGGCTTCAGTGTATGGCCAGGTTGTAGAAATCAATACTTGATGTAGTTCAAATCTCTCTGAACTTTTTTTTGTCCTAAGTTTGATACTATGAGTCTGTTTATGAAAATCTATATTTGCTATTCCCTGAACAGGATCTTTTTTGTAACACAGTTCGGAGAGGACAGCTCTAATCACATATATTATTTTGATGGGGCCATATACATTTGTTGGGCCATTAAGTTGTTAAAAAGTGGCATACTCTGAATATAAACTAGCAACTAAATGGTGAAAATAATCAATGTAAAACTAGGAATTGACAGATGCGGTCGGTGACCTAAAACTTGAAATTGGATTCTTTAGCCTTACGGTTTCTTTCCTATTGTTTATTTCCTTTTACATGATATTTGCTATCTTGCATACTTCTTATGATTAATGGTTAGTTTTTATTCTTTCTTTTCTGTTATTTGTTTCCTTTTACTTGAGATTTGTTGTGTACTTCCTATGGTTAATCTTTAATCTGTTGAAATTTGAAATATATATATATATATATATATATATATATATATATATATTTTTTTTTTTTTTCCCTGGGATCTTTTCTATCGAAGTTTGAAATGTTGCTGCAATTACAAATGAATGTAGAAAAACTGAATCAGATGGCCTAATTTTGCTAAGTGGTAGGTATAATTCTTGGTTACTATTTTGGGTTGATGAAAAGATGGGTCGCAACTAGGTGGTTTATTATTTCTGTCTGTTTCCTAGTTGATGGACACCCCCCTTGTCGGTCTTGAGGGAATGAGGATGCTATGTCTCCTTATACCCATAGTTACCCCTCTCTTCTTCATTTTATATTTCACATAAACTGACAGCTTCTTGTTGTTCTCCTCAAATTTCAGGGGCTTTTCTTTACAACGCGCTTCTTAAAGCAGAAACATTGCCCTCTAAAGATCAAGATAGCAGTGCCAAATTCAAAGATGCTAAACAAGAAGATAAGCAGCTACAAGGGTTCTATGAAGAGCAACCTATTGCTAAAGAAATTACTATTCAAAATTCAGCCACTATTTCAGTTTCCAAGTGCCCTAAGACAGCTAAGAATCTTCTTTACTTAGAAACTGATCTGCCTGGAGAGGTTGTTGTTCACTGGGGCGTTTGCAGAGATGATGCTAGAAATTGGGAAATTCCTGCTCCCCCGCATCCACCAGAAACAACTGTATTCAAGAACAAGGCCTTGCGAACTCTGTTACAGGTATATAACTTAAATAATGGGCTTAAAATAATTTCTGGATTTCCATTAATGTTATTCTTGCTGGTTAAATATTTTCCTAAATACTGTATTTTTATTTCTTTTGAAAAATGTATGTATGCTTCTTTGGATACCATCATTTTCTAAGCTAGTTAAAGATGTTAAATAGCTGTTTTCACTTCTGAAATTCTGTTTTTCCAGGAAAAGAAAAATAATTTCTACTCTGTAATTATGCATACAACTGTAAAATCTAATTCAAATGTTGCTTCACCAGTTTCCATAAATTTGCTTAAATGTGAAAGAAGTTAGGTTAGGCATTCACTAAGGATATTGGCCCGATGATCCTCTCTTCCATGAAGCCTAGATTGTGATCTAAACCTGCAGAGGATGTGGTGTTGAAGAGGATATTTTTCTGAACAACCACAAATAAATCAAGAAAGCAAAACTACTTGTTATAAACAATTCTATACAGTCTATGTCAAGGATGGACTCTGTTGGTGGTTGGTGGTGATGGTTGCTATTCTTCTTTTAGTTACTATTTGAAATTGGTGGAACTTGGCCTCTTGTTACTAATGTTAGAAATGCACTTTTTTGAAAAAGCATGGGTTATTACCTTGACTACTGTTGAGTGTATTTTTCTGAAAAAATGCCTTTTACAAAGGGGATGTGTAGAATAGTTTGAACAGTTCTTTTTTTTTTTTTTGGTTAGATAGTTTGAGCAGTTTTATTTAGTAGTCACATATATGTTGAACGTTTCTGCATAAATATACTTTCTATGTGTTTGTGGGGGTCTGGTTGAAAGCTTTTTCTGTGTGGTGTCTGATTGAAAGCATTGTTTTGGTTGTACTTATCTTTCAGCTTGCGTTTTTCCCTTTACTTATGTGCTCTGTTGGATGCTTCAAACATGGTGCCTTAACTGTGCAATTCTAAAACAGGTCTTTCTTGTTTTTTTTTTTTTTTCTCCATTTATGGATGTCTTCCTCTTTGCAGCCAAAAGATGGTGGAAATGGATGTTCGAGATTATTTACATTGGATGAAGAATTTGTTGGCTTTCTTTTTGTTCTCAAGTTAAACGAGGGCACTTGGTTGAAATTTAAGGGGAATGACTTCTACATCCCCCTCTCAAGTTCAAGCAGCTTGGTTGCTCAAGCTGGACAGGGACAATCTGAAGGTGCTTTAGATGCTGGAAAGACTGGGGAAGCAAATGATGAAGTTCATCAAACTGCATATACTGGTGAGATAATTAATGAAATAAGGAACTTAGTAAAAGGCATTTCCAATGAGAAGAGTCGGCGGGCAAAAACAAAAGAAGCACAAGAAAGCATTCTTCAAGAAATTGAGAAATTGGCTGCTGAAGCCTATAGTATCTTCAGAAGCTCCATTCCTACTTTTACAGAGGAAGATGTTTTAAAATATGAGGCTCAAAAGGCTCCTGCTAAAATTTGCTCTGGAACAGGCACAGGATATGAAATATTGCTTCAAGGCTTTAACTGGGAATCTCATAAATCTGGAAGATGGTACATAGAACTCAAAGAAAAAGCTGCAGAAATATCTTCACTTGGATTTTCTGTGATTTGGTTGCCCCCACCAACTGAATCTGTGTCACCTGAAGGGTACATGCCGAAGGATTTATATAATTTGAATTCCAGGTACTCATGATCAAATTTATATATATTACATAATTGGTCTTCATTTAAATGTTTTTGGTAGCTTTGATTAGCTCATATTAAATAATCCAAGCCAAGCTGATTAAATAATCTCTTTATAATTGTTTTAGAACTCTTTTCATCCTAAAATAACGAATAGCTTTTGAGGAAACATTATATGGTTTATAGGTTTTTACTTGCTTGAGCTCCTTATTCTGTACTTGGCAACAAACATCTTATTTTGTTCGTTAAATCTTATTGTTTATCATTCCCTGGAATCGTGGTAGGCTTCTTTGAAGAAATTGCTGATGTACTCTGTTTCTTTTTCCATATGAATCATAATGTGTATTTCCTTCAACTGTTGAATACCAACTTAACCTCTGGGGCATATGTGCATGTATCAGATATGGAAATATTGATGAGCTCAAGCATCTTGTGAACAGTCTTCATAAAGTGGGTCTTAAAGTTCTTGGAGATGCTGTTTTGAATCATCGCTGTGCACACTATCAGAATCAGAATGGTATATGGAATATATTTGGGGGTCGCTTAAATTGGGATGACCGAGCCATTGTTGCAGATGATCCACATTTCCAGGTAACTGAATCTTTGATTTGAAAGTATAAAATCTACTTGTTTTCCTAAACTCAAGTCTTATTTGATTTTGAGGCACTTATTTTCATTCCTTCCTGGGAAATGGTATTTCTTAGGAAGTTATTAACAGGGAAGTTGGAACTTTTAGTGTTTGGTTCCTATATTTTTTCTTTCTTGGAAAGTATATACACATCATGTTTAATTCATTTACTAACTTTTAGAAAAACACCGCATTAATCCTAGTCTATTAACATAAATAGATTAATCCCATTAAAAAAATTTATTCAAGGGAAATGGTTGTAAAATAAATTTAGAAAATGTCTATCTAGTTTTCTAAGAAAGTTGTAGTTATTGACCTGCCTCCTTAGTAATATACTTTTTGTACACACGAAAGTGGAGTTGTCAATGGGAAGTGCAAGTTCTTTTTTATTTTAAACTTCCTTGCAACCAAACATAAAGAAAAATTACACTTCCTGGGATTGGAATTCCTTAGCTAATCCCTTCAAAACAATCAAGGTCTTAGAATCAAGTAGCTTGAGGGATATTACACGCTGTTACGTTGGGGAATGAAAAAAATTACTCGTTGCTTATGTATGTGAATAGTGGCCTTTGGTGCCTTTCAATTTAATTGTATTACTTGCCATTGAAAAAAAGAAAAGAAATATAGTAATACATCAGTGTAGTTATATAAGACAGATAAATGCTTGTATGTGTGATTATAAATGCTTAAATAGGTATAGAATTGGAAGGATCCCGAAAGATAATATTTATCAACTCATAGCTAACTAAATTTCTTTGTATAGTATATAATATCACGATTCACTAATAGAAATGAACTTATATTTATTTTTAGAAAAACATCCCAACTTTGTTGTCTCTCTCTCTTTTTTTTTTTTGGTTTGAGAAGATTATTTCTGTTTCAGGCAAGAATAAGTATAACGTGTAAATTCTGAGAGTGATGTACAACATGAATTATCCTAATTCATCTTTGGTCTTCCAAAACCCCCTTTTGGGAATACGAGAAATGCATACATAGACACATAAAATGGTCATTGGTGTTGCGATGCCAACCTCTAGTTACATGAACTCTGTAGAAAAATATTATGAAACAAAACTACATAGAATAGTTTTTAGTTATTTTGGAATTCTTAATGTATTTAATCATAGACAGTTATCTAGTTGTGGTAGGAAGTTAGTGGTGGGGAAGATATTGCTAGAATTGCTAGCATTTATTCTTAGTGCTTTGTATTTAAGAAGTAGGAGATTGGGGAGAGTAAGTCGAGTGAAATTCTCTTCCAGATTGTGTTGTCGAAAATTGTTGGGTTCTCTCTAATTAGCCTAAAAATTTCTGATTGTTGGGATTTCTCCATTAAGGAGACGTTCATTTCTTTAATATTCAATCAAATCACCCTGTAAGCAGAGCAAAACTCTGGGACCATAACATCTTGGTATCAGAACCTGGAGTTGTAGGATGAGATAGCTTGGAGCTACAGCCTCAGATTTCTGCTTCTAATCATGGGTGCAGATGCAGAGATAGAGGATTACAGGTTTGAGTACTCAGCAAGGAACTCTAGGAATAAGACATCGATACTGAACCAATATACAACTCCAAAAATTTGGTTGAAACAAAGAGCACTTGGAGGTTTTGCTGAAGTTGTTAGCATGGAATCAGTATACCATAGAAATCAAAGTAGTGGTTGGCTGAACCTGATCTCAGCTCCTCTGTTTGCACTTGGGAACAAGTAAGTTTTTCAAGGGATGGGTGATATTATGAAACAAAACTACTATTGTTAGTTTTCAGTTATTTTAGATTTTTATATGTATTTAATTGCGGGTAGTTACTGGTAGCAAGTTACTTATGATGGGATGTTAATGGTAGCAAGTATTCTTAGTTTTGTTTTAAAGAAGTAAGAGACTAGCAAGAGGAAGTCAAGTGTTCTACATTGTGCTGTTAAGAGATTGTTGGGTTCTCTCAAATGAATGAAGTCAAGTGAAATTCTTTTCCAGATTGTATTTTTAAGAGATCCTTGTGTTCTCTCTGATGAGCCATTAAAATTCCTGGGATATTATTGGGATCTCATCTTTAAGGAGCCCATTCTTTTCCTTAGTATTCAATCAAATCATCCAGTAACTATATCCAAATTCTGGGAACATTTAGCAAAATAATTGGAACAATCTGGTCAAAAAAATAATGGCAAGATTTTGGCTGCCTAGTAATTTGGTTGTCAAAGTGAAAATTTTGTTTGGCTTGTTTATTCCCTGCAAATGTGGATGTGGCATGGCTGTGTCACTGAAAACTTATTTTATGCTAAGGCTATGTTTGGGATGGGGAAGAAAATGGGATGAAATAAATCTATGGGCCCCATGTCCTTTTTTTCTCCTTGTTTTCCTCTCTATTTTCTCCCCTCTTCCAAACAGAGCTCAAATGTTTAACACAAATATGTAGTGACCTTGTTGGATATGCAATCTTATTCTGATATTTTAGGATGTAGTTATTCAGTTGTTTTTGTCATGCAGGGTAGGGGCAACAAGAGTAGTGGGGACAATTTTCATGCTGCTCCAAACATTGATCATTCACAAGATTTTGTGAGGAAAGATCTCAAAGAATGGTTGTGCTGGCTAAGGTTATCTTCTTCCCTTCTTATCATCTGTGAAGGCAAAACCTTTTTATAAAACCTTTTAATGTTTAATAGGAAACAAAAACTGAACTTACATTCAGAATCGTTTTCCAATTTATCCATGCAGTCTTAGACTCTAGTATTATTTATTGTGCAGGAAAGTGAAAAGCATGAATGCTGTGAAAAGATTATCATTTATTTATGTGTTTTCTGTGTGATAGATACATGGTAAATTTCTTCATATATGACTGAAGTAATAATTTATCTCATAGTTTGAAATGTCGTGTGTTTTCGGATTGTCATGTGTTTGTTATACTCAACTTATCATGCTTTTATTAGTGGTTCATGGAATGTTTATACCGACTTATCAGTAGAACTTTGTTGACCCTGGATTTCATTACTGTGGCAATCCTATTTGCTCCAGATATTTATGTTGTATGCATTAACTTTTTGCTAAATTGCTGTCGTGTCATATCAAAGTATGACTGCTGATTTTTTTGGTCACATCTAATATGCAGAGAAGAAATTGGATATGATGGTTGGAGGCTTGATTTTGTTAGAGGATTTTGGGGTGGTTATGTCAAGGACTATATAGATGCAACTGAACCTTCTTTTGCTGTTGGTGAGTACTGGGATTCCCTCAGTTACACATATGGTGAAATGGATCACAATCAAGATGCTCATCGCCAGAGAATTATTGACTGGATCAATGCTACCAATGGAACTGCTGGTGCATTTGATGTCACTACAAAAGGGATTCTTCATTCAGTAAGTGCTCACCTAAATCATAGTGCTGAAGTTAGGTAGGTATACATTTTAAAACTACTGATGAAAGGTGCATGCCTATTACAACATACAAAGCAAGTTAAAAAGGGATTAATCTAGAGTCCAGAAACTGTGTTTGGACATAACGTAGCCTTTTTTTTTTTTTTTTTTTTGTATTGTTGAAAATGGAATTGATAATTTGGTTAACTTGATTTTTTACAATTTTATTTCTACTTCTCTGTAATTGTTGTAAGTAACGCGTTGCAGAAAATGATTACAGCATTGTATATGATACTTGAACCTATGTGTCAAATTATCTATCTATCTGTCCTTTGGGATTTAGTTTTATTTGACTTTCGTTTTCATTGCCCTGTGCCATTAATGATTGTCTGAAATCTAAAGATCATGTTCAACCATGAAATGCCATTAGATAAAGTGGGAGAAGAGAAAGTTTTTGTTCTCATTGTCATACTGTTTGCTGTTGATGCACTGCTAACTTGATCTTTTCTGATTAACTTTCTCTGCATTATTTATCTGTAAAAATTTTTATCCTGGAATATTTTTTATTTATAGAAAATACTTGTTTCATGTAGGCACTGGGCAGGTGTGAGTATTGGCGGTTATCAGATCAGAAGGGAAAGCCTCCTGGAGTCATGGGATGGTGGCCATCTCGTGCTGTTACTTTCATAGAGAATCATGATACTGGTTCTACTCAGGTTTAAAATTCTTTAACTTTTTATTTTCCATTGTGTCTAGCATTCTGGTTTAAAAGAATTAACAAGACTACTGTATTGTCACTGTGGATTTAAATCATGGTCGCGGTATTATAGCATTGTGGTCGCATGTAATCGTACTAGGGCTGTTGCAGCCATGACGCAACGGCAAACCGCTGCATAATTTTTATGGGAAAATTACAAACTAAGAAATGTTTTCATAGTCACTAAAGCTATGACCTACAAGTAACTAATAAACATAAATTTTTTCTCTTTAATTTTTTTTTGAGTTGATCTATGAAAATTGTTGAAAGATAAGCTAATTGGATTTTGATTTGGCACAAATGAAATGAAAGAAGAAAAATAAAAAAGGAGAAGAAGAAGAGAAATGAAAAAATAAAAAAGAATCTCCCCCATTCTGTAACTGTTACGTAATGGCCGTCACCTTTACATAACGGCCGTTATAGGCTATAAAATTTTTTTTTGCCATTAACAGAGGGCAAAAATACCTTTACATGACAGCTGTTATGTTATGTGTCGGGCGTTATTTAATTTCATGATTGTAATGCCTGAAGTTATGCATTAATATTCTTCTCTCTAGATTCTGGGATATTGTGTAGTTTCTTTTTATTCAAGGCAATAACTACAATAATTAGTTTCAGCCTTTCTTTTCTCTTTTTATCTTTAGAAGCATAACTCTGAAGTTTCTGTCATTTTCAATGTCAGCTCCAAATGGGTTATTCATTAGAACTTGAATGATTATTGTTGTTCTCGTTTATTGAAATAAGAACTTGTAGTTAATACATATTAGACAGTATACAAGGAGAACATGTGGGGAAAAAATAGTATGACAAAGATTAAAAAAATTTTTGTAGTGAAGTATACCTTAAAATTTGAGAATTTCCATCACACCAAAAAGGAAAGTAGAGAGAGGATGTCACTGGGTATTAGTATTCTATTGGGGGGGGAGGGGGAGGAGAGAGAGAGAGAGGGAGGCATTTTATTGAATGTTGCTTTGGTGCTGCTGTCGCAGTATGCTATTTGAAACTATCTTGTCGCTAATTTGTGTTCTTTCTCCCTAAAGGGTCATTGGAGATTTCCTGGTGGAAAGGAAATTCAAGGATATGCTTACATCTTGACTCATCCAGGAACCCCAACTGTGTTCTATGACCACATCTTCTCTCTTTATCAGTCTGAAATTGCATCTCTTATCTCTCTCAGAAACCGTAAAAAAATCCACTGTCGGAGTTCAGTAAGTAGTATCAGATCAAATCTACCTTTTCTTGTATCATTGTGTTATTGTAGTTGTGTGGACAATGATACAACATGTTTCACTCTGCTTTGATAGATAAATCTTGAGTAAGTGTTACATTAATCACAGGTTTTAAATTTATCGTAGTGCAAGGAAAGTATAGAAAAATAATGGAAAATACAATTTAAGCATTGCATTTTTCACTACTTTTGAGTGAACATAATATTCAAAGCATTTGCCAATGGATCCTAAATGTTTGATACCAATATATTACTTCATACTAACTCACAAAATTTGCTGCATATGTTTGTTTTTTCCTTATTGTTTTGCTTTTTAGTTAAATTACACATTGTTTGTGATTCCATTTGCTTAGAAGCATAAGCTAATCTTCTTTTATAATGAAAAGTCCCCAGCTGATCGAAGAAAGAATACAAATCTCTTAATGGGAAGAAAGAAAAGATGAATAGTGATTTAGTGAAGCATCAAAATATTGATCCCACTTGTTTGCTTGTTTAAGGTTAAAATCACCAAGGCAGAGAGGGATGTGTATGCAGCCATCATTGATGAGAAAGTGGCAATGAAAATTGGACCAGGTCATTATGAACCCCCAAGCGGGCCTCAAACCTGGTCTGTAGCCGCAGAGGGAAGCAATTACAAGGTTTGGGAAGCATCTTAATGCAGCATTAGTGTCATTTATGGTGTGGAATTATATATGAATTAAAAGTGTCCACTGTTATGTACTCACTTATCTATAGCAAGTGAAGGACATCAGAGAAGGATTGTTAAGTATTCACGTACCTATTGGAAATGGAGTAGTCTTGGCCTTCCAATATAAGTTGCTGAATCCATTCTTAACCTGCATCCGGTGGATAAGAGAGTGACTTGAATGATGGAAGGGCTGCACCACGGACAAGGGAAACAGGGATCATTACAAGGTATATATTCATTTGTAACACATGGGTGAAACATTTCACATTGTTGTAACATTGTCAAAAAAGGCTGTCAGAGGGTGACATTGTACCTTGCATTTTGGTCCTGCATAACTGCATGATAAATCATTGATCCACAAAGATGCTCTGTTATCTGTTGCGATTGTAATAATGAATTAAATTATCTGTTCCTAATCCGTGTAATAGATCTCTGGGGGAAATTGATCCAACTATGGTTATAAATAGCATCAACTGAGATATATGGTTATGTTTGCGCTCCACAATGCCTTTCTCTATACTGTGGGAAGGGCAGTGCAATAAAGAGGGAGGTGGTTAGAGAGTCGATCTGTGTAGTTAATCAGCGGCAATTGCATGGCTGTCTATCAAAGGGAAGAAAATTAAAGAGTTGCTTGGCTGGACTAACCCATGCAGTGTGAGGGCTGAGCGGTAGATGACCAACCAGAGGAAGCGGAAGTTTCGAACGTAAAATGTGATTGTGCAGTGGTTCGGCAAAAAGGTGCATCTAAAGGCTAGCGCTTAGTCAGTCAAGATCGTGTTTGCAGTTTTTAAGATTTCCCAGTTGCATCATAAAAAAGGAACCATATTCAAGAACACATATGCATGATCTCTCTAACCTTTCGTGTAAAAACTAAAATTTACTTTGAATTCTATGAAAACTATCTTTTTCGTCAAATTGTTCAAATGATACTCTCCTTTCTCTTGCGTTCTTTTTGGGATGAACTCTTCTTTTCCTTTTTTCTTCTTTTTTTTTTTTTTTTTTTTTGGGGGGGGGGGGGTGGTGTGCGCGGCCTGGGGGGGATTAACTTTTATTTAATTGATTAAAAATTAAGTTATTATTTTTTAATTTGTGTTTTGTTTTTAATGTA